>VZTN01022909.1:230999-241205 GCA_013400515.1 Erpornis zantholeuca
TGTCTCCTTTCTACACATTTCTCTTCCAAAATTGGTAGAGGACAACTTTCCCCCAGTTACTCAGTATAACAGATGTTTCTCCTGAAGGTGGAATCGTTTCAACAATTTTATTTTCCTTTTTTCACTGAAGAGAATACCCGACTAGAACTTCTCCACACAATACACAATGGGAAGGAAGCTAACCACCCAGACTTCAGAGACAACACGTTCCAGGCTCTAACAGAGAGCGAGCACTGCTATGCAGATTGGGGTACCTCTATATATATATATATATATGCATATTTACAAAAGGAATAGTTAATTTGATTTTTTTTTTGCTGGTGATACTTAGTACTGCACATTCCTAAAAAGAAATGCTCGGGCCAGCATTGAAGTGTGTTTATTTAAATAGATAAAGCAACCCTACCTAACGTACTATGCAAAACCTGTGGAAACATTACAGCAACTCTGGGTTTCTTCACGATTTGGTGAGGCAATACATACCTTGTAGATATATTTACATTCTTCTTCTTATTTTTTCTAGATGTTCTATTTCTATTCCAATTCATATTTGGTACATTCCCTTCTTTTTTCTCCTGTGGTTTCTTCTTCCTATAAGCATCTTCTTGCTAAAAGCAAAAATACAAGCTGAGACAATATATACACTGTAAAATGAACTTAACTTAGTCAATGAACTCCATTGGATTTTTCTAGCCAAACTTCTCTGGACAAAATGACCCAACCCAAATGCAGAGTTACTTCATAATTTAGTGTCTTTCCATAGCACATCCTCTTTCCAGCACTCTCAATTTAACCAGCCTTTCCAAGAGTGTCCATCAAGACAGCAAGAGATGATGAGAGAGAAATTTTTGAATTCCCAAACTTAGCATTTTCCCCTTCACAGCATCTAGCTTTGACTTTCAGGGAAATTAAAAAAAAAATGGAGGGAGAAAAAGTCAAGCAGTCAATAAAATTCCCAATGTGCTAAAAACAAAAAACATCTGCCAGATTTATGATCAGCTTGTGTTTAAGTTCAGCAGCAATAAATCCTCCCTTTCCTCAGCAGCTGGGGGTGTGGGGAAAGGCATTCATTTGAATTACAACTGAGGAAATTATGGAGTAAGTTACCAACAAATACTAGTCATACCAAAAAATGCAAGAAGCAAACTGAGCACCATCAGCCACACATGGAAAGAAGTTTGTAACAACAGTTCCCAAAGCAAGACTGTGTCTTTTCTGACATATTTCCCCAGCAATGTAAGCAATTCTTCCTTACACCTTTTTGCCATGGGATTTCTATCCAGTAGATAGAATGCAAACCTAATCCAGATTCTCAGGTTTACTAATTTGCCTGATAAAGTTCTTTTATGCTGCCTGAAAAAAAGATACAGTCTGATGTGGTTATCATACTCAGAAACCCCATACTTCAGGGGCGAGGAATGATCCTTCTCAATAACTTCCCCATCTTTTAAGGGACTTCTTAAGTGTGTCTGCTGCACTCTCAAATGCAATTTTCTGATGCAAAGTCCTAGCTTTGGAGACCAGGTCTGCAAATGAAGGCGGATGTGCCCACCTCCCCTCCAGAAAATGCTCCCACATCATTAGTGTGGCCGACAGCTGGCATTAGATTCCAGTATGCTTGTGCCTGCACTGACAGTAACAATCTCTGGCTGTGATATGGCTGTTTTGATTTTTACCCAAACTGTTCATAGTTCCATAAAGCAGCATTAATACACAAAGGACATCTGCATACTTCCTCATTCATCTGATTTACAGTGTTTCAGATCTGTGACTCTACATCATCATCCCTACATACACATGCATACCTATATGTATATATATAAATACATAAGCTATAAAAAGTTAATTTTAAATTTGAAAAACAGGAAGATCACAATACAAACCTCAGAAGAAGTAATCTCCTCTTTTGCACAGTATGGAGTCTCTTCCTTAGGTCCCTTATTAATCTTTTTCTCTGTGGAAGGCTTTAGGTTGATCTGCTTTTTTAAAGTCTCGCAGTTTTCTGTTTCATTCCTGAGAGGCACTTGCTGGCTATTCCCTACAATTAAACATGATTAATGACAGTTTGCTTGGGAAGAGAAGGGGCTCCCAGTCATAACCACATACCTTTCTTTAAAAACAGACTTGTGTTGTTTTCCATAACACTAGGAGAATAACCTCTAGGCTGATGGTACTGAAAATTTCAAAATCAAAAGCTAGTGCTATGTAAAAATTCTTACAGCAGTTGCAAAAAGTAGCTTTGGGTTGGTTCATGCTCAGGAGCACACCACTTCCAGTGTATGCATTGATTGCCCAAGTCCTGTTCATCTCATCTGAATTTGAGCTACTTGAGGTTCAGCCTGTAAGATAGAGTCTAAAAACAGAGAACACTGGGCTAATAAACAAACAGAAAAAAACCCTGCAAGCTGAGTGTGGAGAAAGGACAGCCTTTACTTGGTTCTTCACACCTCTGAAGTGTCCTCTGCATTAAAATGAAGACAAAGGGAAGTCATCCTTTCTTTAGGATGGGTTCCACATTAAATGTTCTTTTACTTGACAGGCTTGTGAGGAAGAAGAATTAGTTTGATCTAAGAGTCCAAAAGATGAAAGCTTTGAGAGGAGCCTGCCTCAACAACTAGCCGAGTTGCCCAATTGAGTCATATTCCTCTGCCTGGGCCCTACCAGGACGGGACAGAACTGACTTTGCCTCTGATGGATTGATAGTGTCTCAGAGATCTGCAGTACATCCACAGTGATCTGCTACTGAGACTCTCAGCTGCTCTGCATGAGAAATGTCATCACTTACTGAACTGAACTGGCCTTCCCAACTGGGAAAGGCATGCCCAAACATTTTTTACAGTTTCCTTCCAACCAATTACAACATCCCAGCTCTGAGTCAGGCACCCTCCCCTCTGGAGCAGGCAGCCATGACAACTGCAAAAGGAGCACATGTGAATGAAATGCCAGGCAAGAGAGACTGCCAGAGCTCTCTTGCTCTCCAGCATACAAACATGTGAGTACCCAAGGTCTTGAACTCCCTGTTTGCACAAAACCAGGTCTGTAACTATAATCAAGATACAAACACTGCAACATGATACCTTTTAAACTTAACATATCCTACGGAGTATCTTGAATCACAGAAATACTCACATACCTGATAGTGCAGAACACCACAACTGCTAATAGACAACAAGGGACATTATCTTTAGTGCTTTACTACTGAATACACTGAATGATCTCCTAATTCAAAGCAAAGAATAAACAACACCACATTTTAGGAGCACATGAAGAATCTCTAAATACCTTGTAAGAATGAGTGAAACCATCCCACCTTCACCTGAGTGTGCACACTTGTATTCACTATAGCTCACAGATAACAACACAACAAGAAGCAATGAGCCCGTGGCAACAACTACACAGGACAGCAGGGCCTGAAATCCCTCTCTGATGGCTCACTCACTAAATAAACTCTGCCACAGCTACAGCAAATAACAGGTTTCACCATTCAACTACTTTGCCAAGTGCCTCAGTAAGGCAAAGTTTCCAGAGGATATATTTTCCCATCCTGCTCTTGATTCCTCCCAGGTGTTCTTTCGCTGTTGTTAAAATTTTGAATTGTGAAGCTAAGAGGTAATAGTTCCCAGGCAGCTTAGTCCCACGATTTCAGAAAAAGAATGTCATGATAAAAAATATAGCTATGCAATTACTAAGGGAAACACTGATCTACACATTCCTATGAAATATAAGTTCCCATTATTCTGATGTCAGTCTTTTGTTATTTTGTGTGGTTTTATCAAAGGAGTTCTGAATATCTGCTTCTGAATGTGCTCGCTTGGTGATTCAAGCACCGTATTTTCAGTGGATCTGAAAATGGCAAACTGGGATCCTTCTCAATATCTGATGAGGGCAGTTTTTGTCTTATAAGCAGATCTATGACACCCATTATTTGAACAGTTAAAATGCCATGGCACAAGCTTGAACTCTCTAAACCAAGAAACAACTTTAAATGCAAGCTGCTTCCGTAAGGATGTAAACAGACAAAAAACACCACATCCCCTTGTCCCACGCAAAAGACAAAATCCTGATCACAGTGAACTCATCAGAAGACTTCACTTAGTAATTAAGATTGATGGAATTTGAAAAAAATTACCACTAATTTTCCTAGAAATTTCTTGCAGTTCCAGCTGTTGTTGAGGTGAATTTCTGGACAAGTGACTTTCAGGTAGCTTCTTGGACATCTTCACAGAACAGAACTCCTGTTCTTTGAGCTCAGCTAGATTTTCTGAAGTTTTAAGGTTAGTTTCCTTAGGAAACATACATGTTTGAAGATCTTCCTTCAGATCACACTCTGAAGAAGTATTTTTAACGAGAACTGTATTTTTCAGTGTACTTTCTTCTTTACCCAGAAAGTCTTCTGGAAGAGTTAAATTCTTGTTAACGTTTATGCCATTTGCATATTTCAGAGTTACCCAGTTCTCACTGACAACATCAGTGCAAATGTCCTCTTTTGGTGCTGAGATTTGGTTCTCTGCAGTCTGATTCTGTTTCTCATCAGCAGCTGCAATGGCACTGCCAGCTGCTGTGTTTGGTTTCTGCTTACTGTAGTAAACTGAACATTTGTGTTTCTTCTGAGAGTGGCTGTAGGTCGCAGGACTTCTCTTTGCCGCACTCTGACTTCGGCTGGAAGAAGTGCCTACAGACAGGAAGCCCTTCCCTTTACCTTTATCTGAGGAGCTATAAGAATCCATAAATGTCTTGCAGCTTCCCCTGGAAAAANGTTTATCTTTACGAAGCCATCATGAACTGCTTTATGAGATACACTTGTAAGAAAAGAAAGGTGGGCATATTCACAAGCCACGAAATTGCTTTAGGTCTTCAATTTATCATACCAGCTAAGCACATTCCGATTTCAGTGGGACTTGAGCAAGACTCTTGAGTATTTGCTCAGACTTCCAACACAATTACATGCTTCAGTGAGTAAGTGCCTAACTGACCACTCAAGAGGGTCAGATATGAGAACCATCAATGTATTTTCCATTTTTTCCATGGTTGTCACATGTGGTGTATCCTTTACTTTCATCACATGATCTTTATTGTATGTACTACTGTCAATATACAAGATTAATACACCCCTGATTAATCCATTCCTCCTGGGTTGAAATGGAAGTTCTCTAAAAGAGGCTGCTTGGAACATTGTCTCCTTTAAACCAGCCCACAGCAATATCAGAATACAGACAGAAAGCAACACTCCACAATAAACAGGGTAGGAAAGAAGGAAAAAAAAAGAAGATCTACCTTGTAGGAATCAGAGCTGATTATGTCAACAGAGCTGCTGTTCTGCTGTGGTGAAGCACTAGGATTTGGCCTCTGTCTTGATTTCATGAACTCTGCTAGAATATACTGGGCTTGCTGGAAGGCTATCAGAATCACTCCAAGCAGGGACAAACTGCCAAAGAAAACAATAGATACAAGTGTCTACAACTTACAGGAATATTCAGTGAAAAAGTGAAAAAGCTTCTAACAAGATACACTTTTCAAATATTTTGTTAGTAAACTCCAAGTAAAGAGATAGACAAGAAAACACAAAATACGGCTTTAAAAATTATAATTGCAATAATATTTTCCTTTTTTTCCTTATAACCCTTACTAGTTATTAGCTCTATAAAATAACTCAATCATGACCTTTACAAAGGAAAAAAACAGGACAAAGGAAAAGTTCATTCTCAAAAAGATAATCCTTGATTTCAAGATAATTTAGAAGTAAGTCTCACTACAACACAATTACATAAGATACCTATCAGCCTCCTACTTATTCATGGCAGTCATTGTCATTATTTTGGTGTTTATTTAGTACTGTCTCTTTCTTTTTCCAGAGAAAATGCTGGCATAAAATGAGCTACAAATGCCACCATACTTTGGAACTAAAAATGTAGATGCAAAATATCTCCTCTGTCCATGGTGTATTAATAGCACCAAACATTTATAGATCAAAACAAAAATCTTTCTAATTCATCAAAGCACCTTCTCAATCACGCAGAGTAAATTTTGTTAGCAGGAAAAGAGAATGAAAAATTCCCATTTTTTCAGATGCCTACAGTCTCTTTCTGTTGCATCTAGAAGCAGGCAATGTGGTCACTGCTGCTGTTTCATTTCTGCTGTTTCCAGTGTCCAAACAATGCAAGCAGCACCACAGTGTGCATGGGGACCTCAGTTAGGGATGTTACCACCGTGACATTCACTGCATCTTGTAGGAACTCAGGGGTGCTGTGAGGAAAGCCTCACCTTACAAAGAGGACAGTGAGCCTCCAGAAGGACTCTTCCCAGCTGGGTCCTGGCACCACGTCCGCACACAGCGGTAACAGATGGTGAGGGAGAGTCACGTTCAGGGTGAAGTGGAACTCCAAATCAGCAGCAGTCACCAGTGTGAGCTCACGAATTACCCACGAAGATGTAAAGTCAGGAGTGAATCTGTCAGGAAAAACAAAGATGGTGTTACTTTTGCATTGTTGGGCTGAATTTAATTTTCTAAAGTCACACTGATACCAAAAATACAAATAATATAACAACAACAACAGCAATAATAAGTATGAAAACTAATTTAATAAAAATTTATTACTATTCTTAAAATTACTAAAATTAATATGAGTTATTAATTTATTCATCTAATGATAACAGTTTAATTATATGAAACAATATGATTTAATAATATTTTTTAAAGCACAGTTAAATAAAGTGTCCACTATCTGCTTAAACTGTGCAGGTGGCATTAGGTCATCTTAAATCAGCAACATATGTGGGTTCATTGTGACTCTTCACAATACTCTTCCTACTGTGACTTGTTTTCCTTTTCTTAAGGAGATGCACATGATCCACTCAGGTTAATCAGCAAAAGCACAGCTGTCCAGCATACAGCCAGCATGATTTCAGATAGGGACAGGTCCTAGGCTACAAAGCTGGAAAGATACGGAAAGCAGAAGAAATACCAGATTTGTCTCTTCTTCCACTTCCCTAACCCATCTCATTATTCTGCTTGATTGCTAGAAAGTATGGCTTGCCTTTCCAATCAGTAGAGGTGAAATTTGTTGTATAGAAAACCTCAGTTACTTTAATACAGTAATACTAACTTTACTTTTGCTTAAGTCACTATATCTTTCATTCAAAAATAGTTTGAAAAGAATCAGTTTACACTATGTGCAATGTTGGGAAAACATGACTAGATTGTGGCCAGGCTACTTGGAACAAGTTTAGAGAATAACAAGCAAATAAAACATTGTGGCAACTCTTTTGCTTTAATTTATTACTTCATAATGCACTGATAAAAGCCTGTACGCTGCTTTTTAAAAATAATGGGTCATAAAAAGAACCAGTAATATAATATCTGTTTGTTAGTGTTATCCTGAGGGAAACGCTTACTAAATTTCCATTCAAAATTTTGTGTGTGGTATGCTATTGGAGTGTCTATTCCTGAAATTAATTATTTCAAATTTCCACTTCAGTTATTTTGTCAGCAAAATTGTCAGTGCTTACACAATGCTTATCTCTCGTGATGAGTTCTGAGCCAGGAAAAATTCCTGACAGTCTAACACTTCAAATCCATATCCTTGGCAACTGTAACCATTGATTTTCATTGATGAAATTGTTATCGGAAGAGGCCCAATATTCTCTACTTTGAAGTTCTTCGTAATGGATAGAATTTGCTTGCTGTCTTTCAGTTCTTAAAGGGAAAAAAAAGCAATTATTTTACAGTGCATAAAAATTATTTTCTTACATTCATAAATAAATTGCTATTTTTACTTAATTACTTATTACTTAATTGAAGTTTTTTTAAAAAAAGTAGGTGACCAAGATTTAATACAGACGGATTTATTTCTAAAACTTTTAACTATTTTCAGTCAGCATTTTGAAAAAACAAAATCTACACTTCCCAAGGCCAAGCTCTTCAGCTTTTGCCATTCTGTTTATGTAACATTAATGTTCTGTACCAGTAGCAGTGCAGAGCAAAGCAATCAGCTGCACAACCTGAGACCTGTGTTACTCACGTCGTCTGCAGTCCATTAGTGTAGCTTCTGGCACCTTGAATCGAAGGGATCCTCCAGCACCAGGGAGTCTTCCCCCTACTTTAAGCAATTCTTTGGCTCCAAAGCCTTCTACATTGACTACATCCAGAACAGTTAAGTTGTTTCTGCCATAAAATAAAAATCAACCAGTCAGCCACTAAAGCACAAATTAAGTTCACAAAATCACAGCTTTGGTCTCTAGATGCCAAACCATGACAACAGTGTTTCAGTAACAGAATCAATGGTCAAACCTGGACAGATTGCCCCTAAACAAAGACAAGATCACTCCAGAACCAGCCACTAGTTATCTTCACACAGTGAAGGAACAAGTTTAGCAACCACTGCCACCAGGTAACAACTGTGCCACCTAGTAAAAGTGGTTGCTTCTTCCATAAACTCTCTTTTCCTACAAAGATAACCCCTGCTTGGCTGCACATAAGACTTACTGGACAAGTAACTCCAATCACTGTGGAGTCAAGTTGAAAATAGCCAAGCCACGCAGTGTGTTTCTCTCTCAACTCAAAACAGCCTCAGTAGAGTCACATGCATTTTATAATCTTCTGACCGCATATCAAGAAAATTAATGACGGAGACATAAGGCACAAACACACTTCAAGCAACTTTTATTAAATGAGAGGTATTCTGACTTTCAAATTTTGACCATTTGTCTATGTGCCAGGACTTCGCAAATTTGTTTTTACATTGAGTTGCTTGATTCTCACTTACAGCCAAAACTTGGCTTACCTGATTAAAATAAGGGAAGCGACTCTTTTGTAGTCAAGAGGTGTAAAAATTACACCAACTTTTCTGGTTTCCAGTGGCTGTAAACTTAACCAAAGCATCTCAGAACTGCATTTCTTACTGATGAGGTCCTCTTGATGTGCATCCTATTAAACAAAAAATGCACTTCTTATTCACAGAAAATGTGTTTTTAAAGACATCAGTAAAGAAAGCACTGTATCACTACTTAGCACCACATAGGGTATTTTTGGCAAGGTGCAGAAACTGCTAACTAACTTGTTATACTGAAGTCTTTCCTTTTGACAACATAAAACATCAGATAAGTGTTTATTTGAGCAAAGTTCATATTTTTATTTGAGCAAAAGTTCATATTACTGCACTTATAATGAGAAACGTATTACTTCATTATTTAAACCAGCTTTTATTTGCTCAGATGGAAAAGAAATTATACAGCGTCTTTCATTTTCAAGGAATCCTGAAACACTTCACAACACAAGAACTGACAGTGTACTGATTGCACAGGGAAATGTGGCAACCATTATACCCTCAGCATATGACTTACAACTTGATTGAAGTGAGAAAGGGACTGTTGGCATATAGGCTGATCATTTGAGTCACTGGAAAGAAGCCAAAGTGAATTCTCTACTATATTAATTGAAAACCAGAACTACCAGAAGGTCACTTAGTCTGGAAATAATGTAAATTTTTTTTTAAATACCATTGTTTATTCTTTCTGCCTTTAAAAAATGAGAATAGCCCTAAAACTTGCTCTTCCAGAACTGGGAAAAGGGGTGATCAAATACCTACAGCAGTCAAAAAACCCATAAACATTCCAAAATGGGCACTTGCTTGGTTGTTTCTCAATTCATGGGTGTTGTACTCAACAGCTTTTCTGATCTTTTTCAGTTCAAAATGTCTTTATTCTTAGTCTATTTTATGAAAAGTAACATACAAAAACTATCAGAACCTGCATTTAACAGTCAGTATTTATAAAAGCAAGCCATGTATGGCATTTTCAAACTTCCCCATGCCACTCCCTACAAAGACACGCATTCACTCAAACATGAGGCTAACAATTCAATGCACATGAACTGACTAGGGAAATGATGAAAAATGCAAAAATTTAAATATTAACAGCTACTGATTTGGTTAATAAGCCAAGGTCTGTCTCATATGTGCTGAATACCTATCAAACCATGCATGTTCCCAATAGCTCTTCAAATCTAATGAAAAACACGTATTGCACACACATATGTGAAGATCTACAGCTATTTTTCCACTTGGTCAAGAGTACGGTGTGTGGGACTGTGGAAATTCACTCCTACCCCTATGCTACCTTCCCTTTCTCAGAGTGTGCCTACAGGCTAGGATTTATGAACTGCTGTCTCCTCTCTTTTACAACAACTCTTACAACTGTTGCCAGCAAGGA
>VZTN01022909.1:245739-299772 GCA_013400515.1 Erpornis zantholeuca
ACCTGCATGCTTCCCCACGTCTTATTTTTTGCCATCTTTCATAAAGGTCACTTGCAAGCTCAGAATCCACGTCCCAGGCAGAATGGGCCAGAGAGAGACTCTTCTGCCAAAGCAGATTTGCTGAAAGGATAATAGATTTTTCAGATTTTACAGAGATAATACTTGCTCCTTCCATCAATCTACTTCTGAACGTGAGTAATCAGTATCGGCAAAGGGTCCAGACCCAAACCAAAAAAGGCAACCCACTTTTCCCCTTCAAAGTGAGAATATGTCAGGGTATATATAATATTTTCCTATCAGATTTGCTTAAAGAAATACATCTGCAAAACCAAAGTAACTATACATGCAAACAAGAGTATGGGTATTGCACAGGCTTTGTATGCTCTAGGTAAGCCCTTTTTTACTGCTGATACTTCTAATAGATGCCATTGAAGAGCAACCATGTTATCAGCACCCTACACAGTACTCTCCACTGATGGCAGTAAAGTATAAAAATAATACACTAAATACTGGTACAAAAATAGAGTAGCATGGCACAGCAGGGAGCAGAACAATTCCCACAGTTTGGCCAAAACAGTCTTTTCATTTTAGCTTCTTTTCTAGATGCTGATAATTTTCTCAAATATTTCCTAAGATAAATTGCAAGGCTTGACATCAGTCTAAAGATTAATGCCTTTTAGAAAGTGAGACTCATTGGTTCGAGCAATTTTACACAGCAGAAACTAGTTAGAAAAGCAAACTTCTTTTAAAAGAAAACAAAAATTACTTATTTTGAAAGTGCATGTACTTTATTTTACAATCCTTAATGTTTAAAGTAATGAATTGAGATTGGTGATTATTGGAATAATCCAACTACAATTTCTTTAGGTCAGTATTTTCAGGCTCATGCCTTACACATTTCTGTTTAACGAATACTGATATCCTAAAGTAGAAGGAAGAATACCTGTATGTAAAGATCTCATTAAATGTATTATTATAACAAAAATAAAGTAAGCAAAAAGAATTTGGTTGTATCAGCCATATTCCTTTATACAGATTTTTTAAAAATACAGAAAGATTTGTACCTAAGATATGTACCTAAGCATGCATGTGTACCAGTAATTGTCCAAGTCACATGTTTCTGTATGTCACCTCAATTCTCCTTTTCACATTTGACTGACTACTATTGCCTTCCTCATATGCTCACACAAAACTACATTTTAGGAAACGTCATCTTGAAAACACTTCCAGGAGAGCACAGAAACATTTAAGGCCTATGGCACCAGCTGCCTTCTGAAACTCCCTACTGCACAGGGATTAAAAACCTCTGTTCTGAATCAGCTTCTAAGAGACTGAACATTCTTTAGGCAGTATCATGTCATGTAATACCTATTGCTGTATTTTGGTAAATGCCAGCCAGATACTTAAAACAGCTTGCAGCATTACAGTATCTGGAGATAGATTCCTCAGTTCCAGAAAAAAAGAAGAGCCCTTCTTATTGTTTCACATGATACAGTGTTAAGGATGCTGTTTTATAATCTTGATAAACCAACTTTTGCAGAAATCTATGGAAGTATTGCTGTGAGAAAGAGATAAAGAGAAGGACTTCAAATTTAACCCTGGATACAGGCAGATTCTGGTTTTTGTTTTTCATTTCAAAGAATTCCCAGGATGTGGGCCCAGATTTTGCACATTTTGTAACAACTTTGAGTTAGAGGACAGTTTAACCATTCTACCTCAACATCTCTCGAGAAAATGTATAGGAAGAAGGAAAAGGACAATACATCACCAAGAAGAACTCATAGGGAAGTCTTAAATACAAAAAAAAAAAAAAAGTTTCAAGATAGAACAATAGTTTACCATGTGCTATGGAATTAGATGTCTGAAATACTGCACTGTGTACTCAGTACCCTCAGCCATTTATATACTCCCAGAAAAGTAGATGTTTTTAAAAAAATGCAAAACTAAGTAGTTGTATGAACAATCTCAATATTCTCATTAGAAGTCCTGCTATAGAAAATTAATTTTCTACAATAAAACTACTGTTAGGTGCCAAAAAAAGCCTTAGATGAGCCTACCTGAATCAGACTTTCCCAAGTAGCACTGAATATCACAGTGGGCAATTGCTTCAACATTAAGATCTCCCTGCTAGAAAAACAAAACAAAAACATGACAAAACAAGAGAACAAATGTCAGTTTCTCAGTGCATAATTTCATAGAGTCAAATAAGAGAATTAAGGCCTTTAATTAACAGAACTAAGTGCCGAGAGAACTATAATTCCACTGCTGTTCAACTTTGGGGACTTAAGTTCTCCAGATACAGAATGGTTTAACAGAGTGGTCTGGTACTGAGCTGTTCTTTCAGGACTAAGGAACAGACTTCTGGCCTGAGAGAGACACTGCTGCAGCTTTGTTTGCGGTGCCTAACAATAATTCAATACACACAATTGAACACAATACCTTGGACACAGTTGAATATATCTGCAGAGGTATTTCAAACATCACTCCCACATTTGTGGACAAACAAATACTAGAGAGCACATTCGTTACAGTGTCTTTCACACTGAGCTTCAAAGAAAATACATTCCAGCAGCCTGGAGGTAGAGTCAGAGGTTCAGCGAAGTTCAGAATCTAAAACAAATCAAACAATAGCTGAATTAAAATTGGTACAGCATTTTCTGGTGCAGGGGGTACCTTGAAGAATGTAAATGTTCTTGTCCTTTGTGTTTTTGCTGTTACTACATGGTCATATGCACCCATACCTGATCCATACAGTGTACACATGCAAATCTCAATATCAAAATATAAAAAGAGCCATTTAGATGCCTACATCATGTGCTTATTCATAAACCAGATTTTCCTGATTTGAATCAAGCAGTTGTGCAAGTAAATTATCAGCTTCAAAGCTCATCTGTGCACTAAAGACTTCCAATATGAAGAAATGCTGAATCCTAGAGAGCACAAACACAGATGCAACAATTCTGAGAACAGAGGAATAGTCTGTAATTTGATGCATCTGTAACTGCAACTCAAATGAAAGAACAGTTGTTAATAAAACAATACAAAACTAAGCTGGACAGTGAATAATGCCTCTTGAGACAGTAGCCTAATGGTTACAGATGTACATACACCTTTATTTTTAACTGACTCCAACCAGCTCTAAGAACACTAAGTTCTTCAAAGAACTTGTTTTGTATGTCAAAGGTCCATATCTTTAAATCAAAGACAAAGCATTGTATGAAGAAGAAATAAAGCTTACCTTTAATATGTTCTTTGTTTCTCTGGCTATGAAGACTTCATTCAATTCAATGCTGAAGTAAAAATTATTTGTAAACCATATGGACCAATATCCTGAAATATTATGATGGGGTTCTATATGAAACAATGCTGCAGAAGGATCTACATCGAAATAGCTGTAAGTAAATACAGAAAAAATATAAATACACCTGCTACTGTTCTTGAGTACACAACAAGTAGTCTATATAAGAGAAGATGCCACAGCATTCTTGTGTAACGAGGATCTTTTAAGATTTTACAGAGAAGAACAACATTATTTATCTGGGAGTCATTACATACGAGAGCAAAAACTCACAAGAACCATGTAAAAGAGGTAGGCAAAATATATACCCTCTTGTTATGCTGTAGTACAACACTGCCTACTGCTTTGTGACTCAGTAGGCTGGATGAAATTGGCAAAACATGACTGAAGCAAGAAAAGGCTTCACATTTTTTCTAAAACTATCCAGCTTCTGTGTTGCATTAACAAGGATGCTGGAAATTTTATCACAGACTAAGCAACATTTATATGATATGAGCTGCTAAGGCATATGTTTTTATTGGCTCCTGAAATTCTTCTTGAGATAAAATACAGAACTATTGCTCGAAACGTGGCAAATGACACAGCAACAACAGGAAGAAGCCTCTTTGACCTTGGAATCATAGACTGACAAAGGAAGTTAACTTCATCTCTTAAAAGTAAGGTACAGTATTTTCATTATAATGTCAGTGAACATTAACAAATAAAAATCTACTGTCAACCTACCCTTCCATCACAGGACAGAAAAGACAGGCTTTGAGTTTTGTAGTGCCTTTCAGAAGACTGTTCTTGTTGTTGTCAGAATAAAGACTTTCACTGTCACAGGATGCAGCTGGGAAAGAGCAGACACATGGAATACATCAACCAGAAGCATGTCCAAAATGATTTCATGTGAAGATTTGCAACACTAAAAAGGGGAACCCTTGCTGGTGCAATCCTCACAACAGGTGAGTAAAGCACTTAACTGTTTGAGTCCTGATTTTCAGAGGTTTCAAACCTTGCCTTAAGTATTCATGAATGCTAAATACCTTCAAAAAACTACAAACACAATAAGGCTGTGAAGAGCAACCTGACCAATTTTAACCATGTGTCACTGGCACAGCATTCTTACTAATCAGAGCACACTGCCTCCTTTGAATAACTGAAAAACTGCTCTGAAAAAAAAATCTCTTAACTTAATAGTCCCTTCTTTCTTCTTATTCACCCATGTTTTCCCCAGGAAAAACATGTCTCAATGTCATTATGAAAGCAGCCTGTTTCATAAATGTTTGAAGTCTGTACACTGCAGTCTAGTGGTCAGAATAGGAAACAGGCTGGAGTCAGGAATGCTTAAATGCCAATCTCTGCTCTTCCACAAACACAACTGGTCTCAGGCAAACCTCATCAATGGCCTGCCAAGAAATGTCATAGAAAATGACCACCCAAGCACAATAGCCTTTTAGAAAATATATTTGAAACAGAAAAAACCCGTAAAAGGATGTTGAAAAAGCATGCTCAATAATTATGCTTATTGTAAAATCAGCTAACATTTTAGCAAATGTTTTTTTCCCCCTTTTTCAAGCATGAATAGCTTAGAGCCTTCGACCAGCATAAGAGGAACCACATATACACAAAAATGGTGGAAACGATTAGCAAAAGAATTCATTCTTTCTCAAAGCCCAGACAAGGTGAGTTTGAGATCTTTCAGAGTCTCTGCTGAAAAAAACACCCTTTTTTCAGCAATCAAATCCTATTAAATTGTATTATCTCTAAATATATGTAACCTGTACCTTTACAAGAAATAGAAGCAACTTTTGTGAAGTTAGTAGATGATGAGGATAGCAGTACTGGCTCAAATTCCACAGGTGATGTGTCTTTTTGTGACAACTGCTGTATTTCCTGCATGAAGACAAGACAAATTATTTTTGTAGCAGTACTGCCATTATTAGTGTTGCAGCTCCTGTATTGGTCTATCTTCTTGTCAAATTTGCAAGCCACCATCTGCCATTTTCTCAAATCTTCTAAATCAACACACAAATTTTTACTCAAGTTAACAGCTCTAATGTTTTAAAAAAAAAAATCATCACTGAACTACAAAATGTCATCTCGAGGATCTATTAAACATTTGGGCACACTTTAAAAATTTACAAGTGTGACATTTTCCACCATCAGAATCAATCTGCTATTAGAGAAAGCTAATTCCCCAATCAAATTGAACACCTTTTAATTATGACTTCCTGAAGCCCACGATTACCTGTATATGCACAAGGCTGTTTCCAGAATGCATGATATACACATCAACTGATGAATGACCTGTCCAAAAGAATGAACACCAAGGTAAGTTCACCAAGGATGGAAACACCCTTGTTTTGTCAGGCACTCGTACGAGAAGCAATCCCAGCCTAAATTTTAACATCTTTGTGTGACAGATACACTTGTAAAAAGGAAGAACTATTCCAATACATCTCGAGCTGGCAAACATTTGAGAGAGAAGTAAAAATCCATTCAACAAGATTTTTGGCCACAAACATGCAGGCAAGCTTTAACAGGGAATCTTCATTATCCCCTAAATCCGAGATAGAGCACAACTCCCCCTTTCCTAGGGGCAGGGAGACAGGAGTCGACAGTGGAAGGGAAGAAGAATGGCTGGTGATGGAAGTAACTTTCTACAGGCCAATCTATCAGCAGCAAGAGAGAGTCCAGTAAAAACTGTTCTGCATCACACACAGCTGAAGAAGATCCTGCCTCACATGCTTTAAAATGCAAGCATTCCCAGAAGATGATGTGAAGCTGGATTCAGTGCTTTGGGATCAAATCAGGAATGATCCTATCACCTGACATGTAGCAAACTATTGCCTAAAGCAACAGGAGACAAGGGTAACACAGCTTTCACCTGTGGATAAAGCAGGAGAGCTGTGTTGGGGAAACACCCTTGGTCACTGGCAAAACTATGTTCCCGTCCACAGGACACTAGGAAAATGTACAGGACCAAAAGACGAGCAGCAGGACAGCAGGACTTGAGTTTTTCCCTTGTTCATGCTTGAATTAAATCAGTGTATGCAGGCTGACATGTAAGGACTTTCTCCCACCAGACCAGCCGTGATTTCTAATCATGTATGTGCTTTGCTCAGCTGCTTGAAAGCAAGACTGCAAGTGCCAGGTTCCCAATCAGGGTTCAAGGTGCTGCTTATGAGCTCCACGTATCCCACAGCTATTTAAAGCACATAGTCCTCTTCAGCCTTTCCAGCTGGTTAGTTGCCCTGTGCAGGCCCTGCCTACCTGCAGTCCCACTCTAGGTGCTAACCTCCCACCAACAGCTAATCCAAAAGGCTTACAGGACCAACCTCTAGCACAGAGAGGACTTACAATTGCACTGAATTTAACAGGAAACAGCCCTAAAAGCATACTTCTAGTACTTTAACCGTCGAAAGTGTTAACAGGGAGCACCCTTGACAGAACAGATGGGAACAATTTTCTACCAGCATCGGCATAAATGTACATCCACGACTCAACATAACAAAGCCCTGGCATCTCACTGGCTAAAACTAGGTTTACAGTGGGTATTTCAATTTCAGCTCTGTGAAATATCACATGACAGAACAGGCATAAGGGAAACAGTCCATATTGTAGATATTGTTTTGGGTATATTTATATATTGTTTTTTGACTAGATTTTGAAATGCATTTCTCAAAAGATAAAAAGATCATGTTCTTTTTCAACAAGTATGTTAAAAAACTGTATTTTAATCCATATTCTTAAGCAGTTTCTTCTCCAATCAGAAAGAAAAACATGCAGAAATGTCTAAAAAAAGCTACTCTAACAGACTGCAAGGCTCTATAAATAATTTTAAATCCCCTGGATTTAGAGGATTTGCAGCATAAAGAAACTGCAAGGAGTTGGTTGTTTTGCCTGTGGAATTCTAGCTTACGAGAACAAATGATGTGCACATCTGTATTACCTCATTGCCCTACTTTCCATAATGGCCACTATCCTTGGTACTGTATAAACCTTTCTGCCTTCGCAATCCCATGATGGTCAATTTAATTAATGGGAAACCAGAAATGCACTTGTAGAATTCAAAGGACCACGTCATCTTTCCCCACTATTTAAGCAGATGCATAAGCATGGGGGACTAAAGAATCAAAGAGATGTAGTTTACAACTCTACAATTGTTACCTTTATGAAGAGAACTCTGCTTATGATAACTCTGCCCTACACAAATTCCCTACAAGCTGTGTTTAACTGAACTTACTTGGTTTCCCCTATCTGCGAAATTAAGCTGTTACTGAATTCAGTTCAATTTAGGATACCAAATTACGAATTATGTATAAAACCAAGCTGTATTACATTTAACAGATTAACAGGCAGATTTATGACTTACCTGAGGTCTTTGTTCTTTCCATTGCTACATAAACTACAAAAAGATTCTCCAGTAAGTATTGTCTGTGCTCCACGAAATCTCGCTGGGTATTTTCCACTCTTACTGTTAAGCTCATTTCTAGCAGCATTGGGTCATCAGACATAAAACAGCAACTCTGGAGCAAGACAAAGGGATATAGTGAGTGTGTGATGAGGCACAGAGCAGAAAAAATTCATTACACTAAGGTACCTTGAGAAATTAATCAAAGGTATTATCTAGCAGACAAGGTTTCCAGCACCGAAGTACTGGCAAAACTGAAGTAATTAGGACCTTTGCTAAAATCTCAGCAGAAACCAAACACAGTGCAGGCACAGAGAGCACAGCAAAAACAAAGACAAAAACAACTAAAGAAGACACTGAACCTTGAAAGAATGCAAATTTATTAACTGTCTTAGTCAGTCTCACCTCAGGGACTGCAAAACAGTTTCCTTTGTTAAATCCTCTGCCTTCAATAAAATGTGCCATAAACAGACTGATGCATGTGTCTTAATGGTAGGAAGACAGTTCATGTTCACTGGTCTGTTTATAGTTAATTTTTCCAAATCCTGTGTTTTTGTCTCCATTTCTCACTGAAGTAATTTTAAAAAAACAAACATACATGTACAATTCTTAATAGAAAACACTGTTGTCTGGCTGGAATACTTCAGAAAAATACAAATAGGATCTTACTTCCATCTGTAAGTAGTGGCTGCTGTTAACACAGCTAAGTCATAGCAACTACAAAAACAGGGACACCATTTCGCAAAAAAAAATTAAAGCCAACAAAGCAAAACAGAACTAGACAATAAACAACATAAACTGGTCCTGCATCAAACCACAAAGGTTGCTAAACTCAGGCTCCGATGCTCTACCAGCAGGAGGAATTTGCTCAGGATGGAGGAGGAGAAAACTGGCACATGAAAGGCTCTCAGAAGTGCAGCAAAACACTTCCAGCTAATCTCAAGCACTTCAAGAAGTACAACAGGAGCGGGGAAGCGCCTGAAGATGGGATGCTAGCTCACAGCTCACACAGCATCAAAGAGACCCTCAGCACTTGAAATGGCTGTCAGGAGCGGGAGAGGAGGCTGCCATGGAGACTGGAGCACAGGCACAGTGTGCCCTCAGGAAGCTCAGCGCAAAGGGCAGGCAGCCACACTCCATGCAGCCTCCAGCACTCAGGTGCACCTCAGTGCACTGCAAGAACCAAATGTGGAAGCGAAGCAGCGCAGGAATGCTGCCCTGTACAACCCAGGAATGCAGCCATGGAGCCTGGGCCTCATCTCTCCTGGGGAAAGTGGTGCAGGTCTGTGTCTGACGCAGCACCACACCCACAGAGTGATCTGTGGGCAGCACCCACCTGCCTTGTAAGGATGCTCGAGGAGAGACAGGAAGAGGACCTGGATGGCACTGCCCAGGACAAGGAGATTACCTACTATCCTGAAGGCTCAGTCCTTTTGGAGGTGGAATCTCTGCTAACACACTCGTCCCTCCTCAGCTCTGCCCTGCACCATGGCCACCCTCACATGCCCCTGAGAAGCACCCCAGGCTTTAGCCTCTCAGATCACTGATCACTTCTCACTGTGAACCAGACACTTGTGGAAAGTTTCTGGACTCAAGAAATTTCAGAAATCTAATCATTTTTGTGCCCCATGTAAGCAGTACAACATCTACACATCAGAATGCTTAGCCTGCTGGACTGGTTTTGGTTTGGTTTTTTGGGAGGTTTATGGGGTGGTGGGTATCTTTTTTCATCTCCTTCTCTCCTAAAGGTATGGTATGTGTGACATTTAATTTACATAGGAGGATACAGTTTTATAAAAGCACAGTTCCCTTTTAAACTGAGACACTGAAAACTGCATTGCTGCTAAAACTTCTTAAGCTCTGGGAAGTGTCCCGCTAAGCTTGGCTTAAAATAGGAAGACTTACATAGATATAAGATAATAATAAGACATACCTTAACTAGCTGATATGTGTCATTAGGTAAACTGCATTCAAGGTGAACCCGTAATAGACTGGCATTCATAGTTTCTGTCTGTAAGAAAGAAAAGTGAAGAAAACATCAAACACATTGCTTCAAATGTTATATAAATCCAATTCGCATATCATAATTTATAAAGACAACAGGACTGCTTCCTCACATACATTGCTGGCACAGCAATGTAAGGACTTTTTTAAATGAATGCAATTACTCTGTACAGTAGTCCAGCAACCAATCTCTGAATCTCAGAACTCCATCAATATCTATCTACTTATCAAACTATTACTGCACATGATTATTAAATATTTATACAGCATCAGCATGAGAACACTTACAAATTTTCTTATGCCAAAAAACTGTATTCAACAGAGCCCTTGTGTGCAATAAAAAAGCTTATTTCCTTGTTGTCTCAGTATTTTCTTTGCTGATTGGATACTGAAATACAGTATCTAGGCCAGAAACATAATGCTTCTTGGACATGGTCTGATACACAGGCTTTATGCCAAAATGGACAGACAGAAAATACTTGTTTTGCCTTTTTATTGACTAGAATGGGAAAAGAAAATAAAATAAAAGATGACATTGACTGTGCCAGCTTGTAAAGCACCCATAAATCTAATGGGGCAACAGCACTGACAAAGCCAAGTATAGTTCATGAAAGCTATCTGGAAATCTGCACTGCCAAATTACTTGCACAAACTGCACAGCCAGTATATCTTGATTCTAAATTAAACAAAAGAACAACAACAACAAAAAAGCCAGAATCAGAATGACAGACCTGGCACTCTGTAAGTGCCTTATTTACAGCCAAATTTCATGCTAATTTTGAGGCTGATGTGGAACCCCCACTCTCTGTTTCTCTTGCAATACTGAAATATCTGAGCAGGGTACCTGCAGGTTCAGGTTTTTGAAGGTGTTGACAAAACTGATTTTAAACAATTTCAATAATTTGATGCTGAAAGAAAAACTGTGAAGAAACCTTTTGAAGGTATCTAGTACCCTATTTTATACCTCTTTAAGACAGGAAAAAGGGGACAGGCAGGGGCACGTGAGCAGAGCAATTTAGCGATGTGTGGCATTTCACAGGGTCCAGTTTTGTAACAGCACTGCCAAAAGGAAGCCAAGATCTGCATTCCCAATTCAACAGGATTTCATACCAAAATGACTGAGGCTTCACACAAGAGGGCGATGTAGCCCCTGCAAAGGTGGTCAGTGGCAACCCAAGCACTGTCCCCAGAGCAGCTTTCTGGGGGACTGAAACCCCTGCAAAGTCCTTTCTTATTTTACAGATGTTTTTGTCCTTATCAAATTGTGAGAGCAGAAAAAAACTCCATTTGATTTCAAAACATGCACCATAACCACTCACAGCCATGGCTGCTAGTGGAGTTTTAACAAGGCAGTAAGATTATAACTTCAGGGGTCATTTTCTGATCAGATAAAACTCGATGCTTAGACTTCCCTTCTCAGCGCTTCTTGAAAGAACACTACTGCTTTCATGGTCCTAAATAAAGATTTGTTAGCCCTTATTCAATGCCATTGTAATTTAAATTAATTTAAGACCCCACGCCTCTATTAAGAAATATCAGCTACGTCATATTTTTCTAGCCTCTGTTTTTCTTGACCTGGCATAGATCTAACATGGGGACTGCTGTCACCTTAAAATTGAAGCTTCTACTGTACAGGCAGAAAAAAACACTAGTGGGGTGTATTTGATGTTGATCTGATGACCCTAAAGAGAAGATAATGCACCTGAGAAGAAAACACTGTCAGAAGCCAAGTTTCCAATCAGACAAATCCAGGACCATCTCCCAGCAGTGCAAGCACACAGTTTATACAGTAAATATCACTGCTAATGAATCCAAGCAGAGAGCTGAGTTATGCAGCAAATGTTTGTACCAGAGACAAATTGCAAAGGAGAGGCACAGCAGGGAAATCTTAGAGCTCTGCAAAGAAGTACAACCATTGCCTCTTAATTACCTGGTGCCTCTATTTTGTATTAGGTATGCAGGCATACATTCTTGGATGTACACACATTCAGCACCCACAAACCCTACATGAACTGAACAAAGACAACTGGTAGAAGCCATGAAAGTTAAATTCTTGACAGCTAAGTTCTCAAGTTTAAATTTTAAAGAAATAGAGGCCACTTTCAGTATAACCCTAAAAACCTGAACATCTAGTTTGCGAGGAGCCCCACACCTGACAAAGGGCTAGGATTCTTACTGGGGGACAGTAGACTTGGCAATTATTTAGAAAACAATTCAACCATCAATGAGCCACACACAGCTCTCACACAGATTTTTGGATATATGGATATATTTGGATATATTCTTGCACTATTTGGCTACAGTATCATCAGAAAAGAACAACACTGAACAAGCCTCCTCTTCTTCCTGTAAGCTGATCTCTCAAAGTTTCTGTCATGGACAGCCCCTGGCCCTGAAGTGATTATTTCCATTTTGAGTGGTATTAATAAGCTGTCCCTTTAATAATGACTCAGCAGAGTTCCATCAGTTTTTTACAGGCAGTTATCAGGATGGCACACCAAGAAAGCTCTACTGTCTTCCCTTCTTCCCTCTCCACACCCAAGCACCACACTTGGACATGTTTGCTTCTCTGATCCTGTGCCCACCAGGGCAAAACACAGCTTAAGGAGTGCTACATTCCTGCTAGTACTTGCAGTATTTCCCAAGATGTCAGTTCATAAACTTTGAACTCCTCTGGGAAGTCAGCAAAGTGGTATCTGTGTCTCCTATGATAAGACCCTCCACCCTGCATGCCACTCCTCCACTGACATTTCCACCACCCTGAACACAGCGAGGCAGCGATGTAGCTGCCCTGTTAGTGCTGTCCAAATACTAAACAATGCCAAAAAGCAGGCAACTATAGAGAAGACTACACCCAGAAGCTGGGTAAACAAAGATGACCTATATGGGCTCCACCATCTGTTACAGCTTAACAATAACTAGCCACTGCTGAATGGCCACATGGACGTGCTACGAACTCACAGTGTGGGACACAGCTCTCCTTTCCTCCCAACGAGTGAGCCACGAGCACAGGAATCCTGGGAGCCAGGATCACAGGCCAATCCTGAACCCTTCAAATGCTGGAACATTGAAAAGGGTAACAAAAAGATGGAGAAATTCAACAGTAAAAAAGGCACGTTTGCCTTTTCTTTTTGTTTTCTTGTTAAGCACAAGTTTCCACTTAAAAACATGGGGGAATGAAAGAGAAAAAAAGAAAGGCCTTTGTGCTTTGCCCATTAAAAGATAAAAACAAAGCACAAAATCCACTGAAGTTCATTTTCCACAAAAAATTCAAACATAAATCTGTTGCATATTGTATTTCCAATGGAAACACTAATGTAGAGGTAAATTTCCATCTATAATCCCCAGGTATATGTTCTATTTCCAATACAAATAACCCTACAGTGGCACAATTTTACCCATATCCCTATTTGCATTTCTGGCCTTGACCTTCAAAACAAATTTTTACAAACTGAAGAAGCTACAAAGGGGGTGGGTCAGTTTGGTGATGAAATGGACAGCCCATTACTAAAAATACTGAAGAACGTGGACTGTTCAGCTTAGCAAAGCGAAAGCTGAAACTTCTGATGCCAGCTACAAAGGCTTCTGAATATATAAAGTCAGATGCAGGAAGTAAGTTACATAAATTAAATGTGCATCTTAATATATAAACTGGCCACAAAGCCATTTAAATTGGAAGTCAGGTGTAGATTTCCAACCATCAAAGTAGTAAGAGTAAGTATTTGGGGTAACAATTCAGACTTATCAGCAATTCTGATAAGTCACTTTACCGAGCACATGATGTGACTAAATGACGTCAAAGCTTTTCTGGCCTTGTTGACCAAGGATGTCAGTATCAATGAACAATTTAAACACAACCACCTTTAAAACAGGAGACAACAGAGGCAAAAAAGAGACACACAGCATGCAGCTCTCTGCCTGAGGTTTCCAAGCAGTATCAGTGGACCTCAGAGGTAAGGACACCTTCAGTGTATCGAACTAGACACAGCTGCCCAAGGTTAGAACTCAATCATCCCAAGGTGAAAAGGGATGTGCAAATGAGGCTTATGCTATCCTGAATTTACCTATGTATTTTATGTTGGTTAAAAATAAACACGGGAAAAGAAATGTGCACAGCTAAGTGAGTATGACTGGTTTGTTTTAAATGCTTTTTCACTGTGAGACTCCATTCTATGTGCAATAGTTACGTATCCTTCAGTTTGCCCATGTGTAGTTACTCGCTCAAACCTCACCAACCTCTCTTCCCTCTACATTTTCTGAGCTTAAAGTATAAACTGGACAAAACAGAATGATACCATTTTTCATGGGATCGAGATGAGAATACAAGGAAGGTGAATTTAAGAAGGCACTTCTGAAGAGGACAGCTAGCTGTAGAGAAACATTTTTCTAAAAGGAACCCAAACTCAAACCATAAACTCCTCTCCAGTATTTAGACCTTGTCCATCATCTTCAACAGCTGAGGAGCTCATCCCACTGCTGTAGCATTTCTACCCAAAACGATAACATGCAGTGAAGAGTGTTTTCTCAATTACAGCACAGAGATATTACACCCAGAGATTGGAGAACTGAGTCAGCACTCTCCCCCACCTCATGTCCTACAATAAGAGTAGTGCCAGGTGGTACCATGTTGCACTGCTAAACATGACCTCAAACTTGTACTCCATGCAAATAAAGCATAGGATAATGTTTGTCACTCTACAGTAAGGAAAGCGTCAAATGTTCCCCGAAGCTTCTCTACTCAGGAATTCAGACTGAACTGTGAAAAAGCATGTATGCAACTTTCAGATACTACCTGACATCAACTAATTGAGCTGGATGTGAAGATGCAGACACAAACAGCATAAAAAATGCCTTCTCAGTTCTACCTCTAGCACCCCAAATTACAAAACCTGAAGACTTTTGCTTCCTTTCCAAGAGTCTGCCTTTGTATGTCCACAAGCAAGCAGAACCATGTAACTACAGGGAGGAGACTGGCATAGAGGAAAAGAAAGGGAGAGAAGGAAATTGTGCATTATCCTTGCATAGAAGTAAGATTGACCTAACATATACATAGCAGACTGAAAAATACAATCTGTGATGGTAATTTTTCTCAGGTAGAACAGAAGGCATCACGAAGGCAATCAACGCAGCTTATATTTAGATAAAGTATTACACTTTGTCACATGCTAGGATATTCTAAGTGCGTTTTTGGAAAAACAATGTCTGTGTATAACACAACAAGAAATCTAAAATATCAACTTTTCAGATTAGTTATTCACTTGAAAGGTTCTGTATGGATTGGAAGACTATGAAAATATCTGCAACTGCAATCAAATGACAGAAATTGTTAAAGCTTCTTTCAACTCCAATATTTATGCCTCATAAATTCAGCTTGCTATGTTCTCCAGAGCTCCTTGTGAAGATGAGGTAAGCAAAGCTGGTATCTTCAGCACTGACAGGGGCTGGAAGGGATGTTGCAGCCTGGCTCCCATCTCCCATTCTCACCCATCCAGCATGCTATGCTTTTTAACTGTGGCAAACTCTTGGTGCAGCCCTTCTGTGAACTCACATGGGGAAGTGGCCAGAAGTAAAAAATGGAACAAACCAATACAGCTTCCAACCCTTCTTGATTTTATGGTATAAAGTTTGGGGTTTTTTTGTTAAGGACAAACCAGTTCTCCAGTTCAGTCAGAGCAGAGCCTCACAAACAGTTTTGCCAGCACAATTTAGAGGGCACCCCACCAAAGGAGCATGAAGAACAAGAGTGAATGGTTTAAATGGCAAAGACTGTTTCATAAAAGCAGCTGATCACAGTAACCCTGTATCTTTCGATCTCTCTCCTGCCATCACTGGATTTTTTGCTAACATTCCTTGCATCCCAACAACCTGAGGTCAAAAATCTTTTGTGGTTAGCAGATTTAGGTTTCATCTCCCCTTGAAATGGTATACTGTACCAGTGTGTGTGATGCCTGGATGTTCTGAATGTGTGGAAGCAGTAAGTAGGCATTGGCTAGCTGCACTTTAGGTTCTTCTGGAGAAGACATCAGAGTTCCTGTTCCAAACACCTGGTATTAAAAGAAAGGTCATTACATCAACACCTAGAATTTCAGTTATAACAGCAACTTCCAAAACTATTTTGCTAATAACAACAATCCTCCCAAGAAAGAGACCCATTATTCACGTCGGATTCTTTTAAAACACAATAAACATAAAGTTGCAATGTAGAAAGTAATCATACACATAAATGGCACTTAGAATTGTCACTCATTCAGGCACTATTACAAAGACAAAACAAAGCCCTCACCAGCAGAGCATCAGGTGATCTCAAAAAGAAAGTATCTAAACTCTCCTACCATTCTTCAGGTGCAATACACGTACCATCATTTGGGAGTGCAGTAATTTCTGAGAAAACTTTGTTACTAGTCCCTTTGAATACTGAATTCAATGGCTTTGCCTTAAAAACTGAGTAAAATATTTTCTCATTATTTTGGTTTTTAAAGACTGCAGTTTTCAGAACACTGTAAGATTTGTAATTGGGATGATTCTACTGCATTTTTATTTTTCTCCACCAAGATTAGTTTATAACAATAACTGGGGGATGTGGAGCCAGGAGGGATCAAGGAGACAATGGATCATTAGAGGCTAAGAAAAATCACCTGGGGCTTTTCACTTGTATGCAAAGATTTATTATTTTTTAATAGGAAAACTCCATATCTTTTAAACTAAGAGGATAATAAAATGCATTCCATGTTCACTGAAGATCTCTGACTACAGATAGAAAATACCAGAACAAAGGGAATATGCCTTTCTTTTTTAATGCAGGTATTTATAAAGTCCATTTTACTATAATGGTACCTCATCTCCATTTGGGTGATTCTTGCATAAATGCATTAGAAACATCAAATGTTTCAAGGCTTTGGGGCTCTCAAGAGCACTGTAACTGTGCATCAAACACTCAAGTCATGCCTGCTTTTCAAACTCTTAAACCTAATGTGAGCTGAAAACATGGGCAGCTGCTTTCTCTGTCTCAGGTGGCTGGTGAAAACATCATTGAAAACCAGTCTGCTGCTACTGAGTTTTGCAGCAGTCCAACAGGAAACAAACTGATTTTGAGGTGGACCTGACAATTGCTTCCCTGGAACTTGACAAAAGACTGAGCTGACTGGGCAATAAATGAAGGGGTCAGGAGTGAGCACAGGAAGGAGAGAGATGTCAAAAAGAAAAGGTCAATCACTCTATAATGCACTTTTTACTCATCCTTGATGAAATATTCCTGCCAAATGTGGCATTACCTCTAATAAATACTAGATAAATGCAACATTTGTATTAAAACCCCATGTATTTCAATTGAACTTACCTAAGCTTATATTTAAGCAGCTTTGTTTTCCAGCACAGTACCAAAGTATAGGAATAAAATAGTTTGATGACTGATTAAAGCTGCCACTCTTTTTAAATCACTGAATTCAGAGTTAAGATTTTAGTTTGTCAAAATAATAAAAGCCAAGAATTTGGAGTATATTGTGTCCCTTATAAAACCACTAAAAAGCTAAAGACATGCTTCAATTCACCAGTTAGACAGAAAACAGCTTTAATGCACAACCATAACTTCAACTTTCACATTTTAAGGGCCTAAACCTCTCACCTGTGCTACATCCCCGATGTGTTTACATAAAATCCTACAGAGTAGCTGAAAACCACCTAAAATATTTCCTAATGGGTTTTTCCCAACAAATGCATTCCAGCACAGTTCAGTCTTGACTTCACTAATATGTGAAACCAATTACACCAAGATCTTTTACACACATACAAATACACTTGGTTTTACTACCACAAGTAGCCCGACTAACTGCAGTAATTTTAACCATATACATGTATGTGATCATGACACTAGCACAATCTGGTAAAAGGGATGAATTGTTAACATTACCCCACCTGAACTCTACCAGGAATTCAATGAACTTTCAAAGTCCCTAAAATTATGAAAATCACCTGTTAAAACACGAGTAAATCCAAAACCCAAGGTAAAAATAAGAGCAGCTCTCTTACATGAAAAATAAGAGTAGTTACCTGATATGAAAGTACTCCATGAGATGAGGTATTTATAAATAATGAGCTTTCAATACTGCCTTCCTCTGTTGGCAGGAAGAGTACTCTGAAAGACATCTTTCCCATTGCTGGAATCACCTGCAGAGATCACAAAGCAGCTTGCTTGCTTGTTGCCAGTGATCACACACTCACCATTCAGGCACAGGGCCCAGAGGACACTCCCACATGTACATCCCCATCTGCAAATCACACTAAGCAGAACCTCAGTGCTGAGAATTTTCATCTGTGCACAACTCCCACCTCGTACTACAGAGAAGAACCACGATCACACGGCAGCTTTGCCAAGTTATGGCTGGAGTTTCCCAGCTAGCATGGGGCCTCACCAGTCAAGGTTTCTTTTTGCATAAGATCTTAACCATGCAGCACTGTCAGGCTCTGTATGCCCGAAAACACTTCCCCACACAGGGCTAGATGGCTTTTGCAAAGTTAATCAATATCCCTGTGATACACAGGCAAATCAGTCAAAGCTATACTTAGGCAACACTGTTAGTAACCAGATAGTCTGGCTGGAGGAACAATGACATTTATGTCTGCACAGTTATACCCATTCAGCTACACTAAAAGCAAAAATCAGATGAAAACATAATAAAGCCCCTTTGCACATCAGCAGAGGATAAAAATTGGGCTTCATCCAACTGACATCACAGCAATTCATTCTTAACATGCATTATATTGTTACACATTATTAAAAAAATCAGAGTTAAAATAATGGTCTTAGATCATAAAGGCAATTATGCTCATAATTGCAATACAAAATACATAAAACATTTTACTGCAGGTTCTTCTGAAAAATATGCAAGGCCATTCAAAAGACTGAAAATTCATGGCTGTAAAACACCCACATGCTTGTGGATTACTGCATAATGCTGCTTAGAGCAGAGTGAGATTTAAACAGCCTCTCTAACATGGAAAAATTCTTCTCTTTCTCTGTTACTGTCAAACACATTTCCTACTGTAGGTTTTGCATGTCTTCTCCCAAACAAGTCTAAGTAGAAGTGAACAAAAAAACCACTAGAAAAACAGAAAAAGAGCTGGAGGTCCTACAAAAAAGCACAAAAACACAGAATGAATAGCTTATGCCAAAGGAAGCACGAAAGCTTGGCACTTGGCCATTACATAGTTTCCAAAAGTACTTCAACACTCACCCGGCTATGAGCAGGAGACACATGAAACTGTCTAGTAGCTGTAAACACAGAATTGACTACAACATCTCTATCTCTACTAGGGTTGTAGGCATGCAGCATTTTAGCTCTGGGTAACCCCAGTAACCTAAAGCAGGGGGAAAAAAAAAAGATAAAAAAATTATTCACTTTATAAGCACAGCGAATGCATGAAAAGAAGCAACACAAATCGCCCTAAAACATGTTGATCTGCAACAATTACCTAGTTGTAATTAATCTCCGGAAACGCTCCAAACAAATTTTGCCTTTAGTATACAGTAATACTTTTATTAGTATAAAGGCAAATATGTAACACTGGGATGTGAGGTACACTTAGCCAAAACTCATTGGAGTAACTAGGCGTTAAAGGAAAAAAAAACCCTTACAAAGGACAAAGTTTTGAGTAAGAAGGTTTAAATAACTGATTGTTTTGTCAGCTAAGGCAATGATTCTCTTAAGGCTTTTGCTTTAGGTAGTACATCCTAAACCCCAACATCTTAGATATTTCTCCAGTGTACCCTCTGAAATATTCCTTTAACTCACAAGGGGACTGTGTTTCATTTTGGTTACTGATAGACCAAAGGCTGATTATCACTTAAGAACAATTTTTTAAGTTTTCTTTAAAAATTTCATTTATTCTACCAGTATGTTTTTTATGGGACTCTCTGGATTTTATTTTCAGAATTTAAAGGAAACAACAAGCTCTTCCTCCACTAGAAAGGCTATCTTTCAAAAAACAAACAACCAGCATGAAGCAATTATTTGACATCCATGCAGAATCACCTGAAATGTATCCCCAGAATGCATATTCCCTATTAGCTTTTCCTCATTCTCAGAACTATGTTGATTTTAACTTACAAAATACTGCAAGGAAGGAAATGCAGTTCCAGTTCTGTGGCAATTATTTACTACTTCTCTATTTTTCAGAGGATGGCATGATCCCAGCTAATGCTTTTTACCCAAATGGAGCCCAGTACAGTTGCTCCTCCACACTTCATTATTAACCAAAATAACAATAATGGAAGATACTCACTGCATTCCAAAATGCAGAACTGATGGGTGAAAATATAAGGCCTTCCCATTTGGAGGCATCTTTGCTGCAAAGCTGAAAAGAAGGGAAGAGAAGCCAGGATTAATATTTAGTGGGGATGATGCTACAATCTGCAAGGAAGGAAGATACATTACAGGCACTTAAATCTTTGCATTCTGAATCTCCCTTCCTTGCACAGGTCTCCCTGTCATGCTGGCACACCTGTTTACAGGGCTGTGCAGTGAACTACAGAGGGAAAACAACTAGAAAGAGTCCTGAGGAATGAAAACTATGTCAGCAGGGAACAGATCTCCAGTCTCACCAATTAGACATCTATATAAGCACTGGTACAAGCACACCTGAGGGATGCAGAGGTAGAGGAATAAATAGGAGCCTGGGCAAAAGCAGACATCAAAAGAAGTGCTTGTATAGCTGTTGCTTTAATGCAAAAGCCAGCTCATTTCTTCTATGCGAAAGAGAGTAAGAAATACTGTGAAAAACATCCATTATCATCTTTCCTTTGCCCCACAAAAATTCACAATAAAGTTCCCATTTTGACATTACTCAGTGCACTGTAACATAGAAGATCTGGGATGTCTTCACCATTTTCTAATTAAAACTTGTAAACTTGTCCTCCACAAGTCCCAATGACCACAGTGGTAAAAAAGAAGCCCAGCACCTCATCATTTTATCTGCATACCCAGTGCTACTCTTTCAAAAGCTTCCCCAGAAGCAGTTTGCAGGTTGAATAGCCAGAACCAGTTTCATCTTTGGATCATGATGCTAATAAGCATCCTAGCAAGGATGAGTCCAAGAAGGGAGAGGTGGACTGTGGTCTCATTAGTTATCCAGCTGCTTTGCATAATTTGTGGTAGCACACTCAATTGGTTTCCGATTTAAAAATGTAGTTCTGTGACACTCCACCTTTAATATCTCTTAGTGTGTGCATAACCCTGCTGTTATATTCCAAAGCAACAGACATCATAATTTATTACCAGTCACGAAAAATAACGCTTATTATTATGAAAACCCAAAACTTTAATGAAAACATAGAATCATAGAAGGGAGAAAACTCCCTCACTACTGTAACCAGTGGAATGCAATATATCCAGGTAGCATTCCTGAGGAGCTGCCAGTGACAGCCTCCTTCCAACCACCGTGTCCCTGCAGCAGCCAGCTCTTGCTCCATTCCTAGAAACATTGCAGCATCCAGCATCTTCTTCCCCTTCCAAAAATCAGCCTCAGGGATATACACAGAAGGTAAGTCTGAGTACCGTTGTAAACACATACAAATTAAAATTACTACCGTTGTAAAAGCCACAGAGATTTGGGGAAGACACGTTTCTTAAAGGCCCTCAGATCCTTTCATTGTATGCATACACATTAACAGCAGAAAAAAAGTTAAGCCAGTGGTTTATGCCCTACAGTATGACCTTGAACCCCACCACTGCTTAAGTTTCTAGCTTCTTACAGTACTTTTTAGCCAAAGTACTTTTTCTCACCAGAAAAATCTGTGCTGAGAACAGCAAGAGGTTGAGTGCCTCTCTCTGCCACTTCATGTAATTGGCAGTAGCTCTCCAAGACTTAGTAACCCTTCTTCTGAGGAACTCTAGCAGCATCAGCTCTTTTCCTCTCAACACTAGCTCTCTGCAATAGGTACCAAATGGACCGGCTGGGTGCAAATCCAGTGCAAATCCAGCTGTGGATGTAGGACACTGCATTGCATTTGGTCTAGGTGAACAAGGCCATGCTGTAGCACTGGCCCTTAAAAATGCACTGTATTGCTCTTCAGCCAACCCTCTACTAGGCAAAAAATAGGAAAAGCCCTATGAGAGCAGCAGCAGGGGGATCCCAGGGGTGAAGTTTAATTCCTTCTGGAGAAGGCAGCCGGGACCTTGGGTGGCTGAAGCCAAGGCTTAGTTACTGACCTCTGAGCTGGCTCCTGAGCATGGAGATAACTTTGGAGCATCCCTGCACACCACTTGATCAGAATGGTCCTGTGATTACAAGACATCCAGCTTCTGTTTTGGACCCCACTAAAGCTGCCAAATCACTTCAAGCTCCAGCCTGGCCCCGAAAGCAGAACAGCCACATTCCTATGGCACCGTGCCCACCACCCAGCACACTGTCCAGCTCCAGGACGTCTGCACTCCTTATCAGTGGCCCCAAAGCAGTGCCAAAACATAACTTGAGAGCTGAGTTTCTCCAACAACAGAACTAGTGGAAAGACAACTACCACTGTTTTGGGTTGTTTTTTTTTTCCCCTCAAGGGAAAAGATGACAGGTTGGAATAATGGGAACGGGTAGGAGAACATTCTGCTCATGACACTCGAACAACTAGGATGCACTTTGAAGTGCATCGCTACACAGAGAAAGAGACAGGCCCATCTACATTAGAAATGTACTTCTCCAGTTACTGTCTCTAAAAGGCAGCTGGAAGCTGGCAGAAACCATTCTGCATCCCTCCGCTCCAAACACAATTCAGATCTCTGTGAGGGATCTGACAGAGAAATAAACACCAAGGCAATTTATTGAGGCATTTAAAATTTGAAGTCACTTTTAACAAAAGACTTTTTTCCCTCTAAGAACATCATCTCACCAATAGATTCACCTCAAATTATGCCCAAAATTGCTCATTTAGCTACAGATGACGTGTCCATAAAAGTACGCGGATCCTTTCATGATAATGTCACAGGCTTGGGAAAGACAGAAATATCTGCCTAAGAATGGAAGTCTTGAAACAACAAACGTGGAGAAACAGGCCTCTTCACAACAGAAAAAGCCTGGTTTCCAGCTACTCTTGCATTGCTTTTAAAATCTGCTAACATCCCATTAAGCATGCCATCTAACAAAGCCCAGACCCAATGCTCTATGACATCTCATTTTTGTGGCAGACCAGTTGAACAACATCTCCTGAATAACAGATTTTGATAGAGCAATTCAATTCCAAAATTTCAGAGGACTTTTATAAGCACAAGTGAACTGGAGGGAAACAGGAGAAAGAAGCAGAAGAGGGGAAGGAAATTCTTGGCAATTTCTTTGAACATTCAGTATGCATCGAAAACCTAGTTTAAATGGTGCTGTTATCATTTCCCAGCCCAACAATTCAATGCCCTTCCTCCTCTCCATCCACACAATAAATTTAGAACCCTGACACCGTGAATCATCCATTTCCAGGAAAAAAAAGAAAAATTGAAACACTGAGGAGGTGAGGGAGGGTACCACATGGTATCCCAGAGCACCTGGAAGATCTGGGGACAGGTTCTGGCAGGAAAGGTGAGGGTGAGCCCACGAAACCTCAAGCTCATCACCCTCACTTGCAGAAAACACCCGGTAGAGAGAGACAAATCCTGAGCATGCACACAACCACCCGGAATGCCTACCGGGGAGAAAGGTGGATGTGGAGATGAGAAAAGCAGGCTGGAGGGAAGGTGGGGTGAGGAAGAGGGGAGAAGAGCAGGGTGGAGGAATGCAGGCACCATTGTGCAAGCAGAGAAACACATAACTCTAGGGCAGCATTTTTAGGGGATTTTGTTGTTTTTTAAAAGGTGCATGAGCTGTAAAACATTAAGCTACCATATTCCCTCCACTAAGAAGCCCAAGAGGTGCTTGAACACGGAAAAGTTCCAACCTTTTACAATGTTTTCTGCTTCAGGAAAGAACATTTTTGTGTCCTGTTAATGTGGGACTAATGAAGGGACATGCTATACATGGGTGCTGAGAGCACTGTTAAATACAGCACTGAAATGGTTTTGACCTTGCTTCTTTCTAGTCTGTGATGTATCAAGTAAATATAGGTAAACAACCAGGTCAGTTGTTTTGGGACTGTATTTACAGTCCCAAACCCCAATGTTTTTATTCAATGTATATTTAAAACAATTGTTTGAAATAAGCAAAATCCTTATATTTCCCCCAAAAGTCTAGCAAAAAGAGACCTTTTTTCACAGGAGATTTATTCCAACTTCACTGGTCAAAATCGCCAGAGAAACATTTCTCCTAAAAATCCAGACAAAAGAGCAGATCTGTTCTGAATAAACTGCTGGAAATTACATTGGGTTTTTTGTTTTGCTTTTTTTTTTAATTTAATGAAACTTTAAAACTAATTCATGTGATTGTACACATAAAACACTCAATCTGCAGAATAAACTTTATCTGACCATAAGTGAAGGACATTTCCTGGAAGGAAGGTTATCCCAATGTTGCTTTTTCTTCTATTAGGTCCTTTAAATCTTCCTTGTATCTTTCTTTATTCACTTGAATTGATTAGTTCATACTATCTTAGCATGCATATTATCTGATCATTCAGATAGCAACGTCTGTAGCTGAAAATAATCACAAATGCTGCTTGGTTCCCTTTCTTCTTCCTTCCTTTTTGTACGCTTTGTTCACAGCACGTGCTAAAAAAGTAAGGCAGGGAAAGGCGTTTTATTGTCGGGTCTTTTGCTTTATGGCTGCAGGGTTTTCTTGGAAGCAGCAAGCAAAAAGGACTTGATTCTTAAACATACAAGAGGTCTTTTTTTGAGTGAATCTGTTTAGGCAGTGCTGTTTTATTTTTCAGTATATTGATAAAAGTAACATTTTACTTATGTTGAGCATTTTGGCACTTAGTACCACTAGTGCAGTGATGTTAATGAACCCACAAGATGAGGTTTTGAGATACAAGACCAGGTATGTATGGTACAGGAAAGCACATTTTTTATGCAAACTGAAGTAGAGAAAAGGAAATAAAACCCCTCACTTACTGACTAATTTTAGATTCGTTCCTCTAGACTACACATTGTAAAGAAATAGCAAAATGGAACACATACAGAAACAACCAAACCCGAATTGTTTCAGTCATTGTGATTACAGCTGATGCAAAGAAATGATCTCAACGAGTGAAAACAGGTAATTAAGAGGTGACTGACATAGAAACAGAAAAAGCAGATGAATCAAAGTCTTGTGCAGAGCTAATACAAAGCTTTGGTTTGTCACATCCCTAGTCCCTCTCTTCTCTCAACTTCCCTTTTACCAAAAGCAGTAAAAGCACCAACCAGTATTACGAACACTAGAAGTGCAGCTCCTTAAAGACTCACAGTAGCTTTGAAAGAGATAATGAAATTGTTTGGAAATATAAAATTAAAACTTGAGTTTACTATCAGGGCAACTCTGCCAAAACCAGAAATGGGAACAGTTTTAAATTATGATTTTTTTGTAACCTTAACTTCCTTCCTAGAGGGAGATAGAGTCCCCAGAAACCAAGAAATTGTCCAGCTTGCAATAACCCTGCACCACTCATGGACAAGCTATACATGGTGTGTCCCTAGGAACACCTAGGCACCTGGAGAAGACCAGCTCCTGAGACTTATAGGACTTCTCCTGAAGCCCTGAACCGACCTGTGGCAACACATGAACCATTCAGTCTTTCTAAATTTTTTCTACTTTCTAAAGAAAGAGAAATGACCAACAGATAAAAGAACACAAATGGGAATTTTGAACATTGGAAACCAAGAAGTCCATAGGCTCCCTTATTTTTACTACTGCGTTTTTTTAGGGAAGAGAGGGAGGACTGACTCACTGCTTCTGAATGCTTGGGATTCGTACCCCATCATTAGGAATTCACTTACATGCTTTTCCAGAGAGCTGTGCTGCTTCTGGAAGAAATTCTTTGCTGTGAGGGTGGTGAGGCACTGCAACAGGTTACCCAGGGGAAGCTGTGGTGCTCCATCCCTGGAAATCCAAGGCCAGGTTGGAAAGGGGCTCTGAGCAATCCAGTCTACTGGAAATGTCCCTGCCATGGCAGGGGTATTTGAATTAGACTGACTCATTCGATGATTCTGGAAGAAGGATGATTGCCTTTACTTCCTCTGAAGCACACTACATACATCAAGGACTGAATCCTAGACTGTGGAAAGCAGGAAAGGCCAAAACAGTATTACCTATCAACTAACATGTGCATGCATTCCTGCTATTTTGTACATCTTAGCTACAGGAAAACAGGGAAGGGCAGCTAAACCAAAAGAAACCCATGAAATGGATGAGACTCTCTAAAAACAAATCCCATCATTTACAGCCGAAGTAACAATTTAAGGAGGAAGACAAGTCTATCAACCTTTTCTTTCTTTTTTATTTATTACAAAATGACAACAAAACTGCAATGATCAAACTTATGAGTATCTCACCCTATAGCCCTTAAAGCCGCATTTTTCAATGGGATGTAAATGGAAGGACACACATTAAAACCCCTGGCTTTTCTCTCTACCCTCACAACAAAACCGTCTCCTTGAAAAATGCCCAAAGCAGTTAAATGCAGACCACAACAAAAAATGAGATTAAGACTTGTGAAGAAATCTAGAGGAGATGATGATCAGGGAGTGACAAAGTGCTATAGTGAGCATCCTGGTGAAAAGGAAAGGCTTTCGTCCCCAGCTGCGCCTGTGGTTTGCATTTTAGTGGCAGGAGCAGCACAATAAAGCGTATTTAAGAGCAGAATGGAATTCCTCCCTCACATAAATCAGTCCCCAACTTCTGAAATAACTGAAATCTGTAGTAAATTAAGACATTAATTCACAATGACTTGAATTAATTTGAAATTGTTTTCCGAAACCTCTTCTTTGAAATCCTTTACTCACCCGAATTTCGAGCAACAACCAACACTCCCTAGAGATGGTCCGGGGAGACCATGTACATTTTAGGCATCTTGGACAGACAGTAACTAAGTTATTTGTTTTGGATGACTGTACAGGCCCACTAGTTCAAACCACACATCAAACATATTTTAGTCTGCAGCACCTCTACTGCTCCCAGCAAATCCCAAATATCCTGGCAGGCAGAACATCTACCTTCATTTTACTTTTGGCTTCATATAATTCAACAATTGCCTTTTCATTCTGCAATATTTCATGAGGTAAACGCTGATAAACTGCTCTCAAATAAAATGTGCATTTCTCTTTTTCTTTAGTGTGCCTTTCTCTTTTTAAAGCTTCTTTACAATTTAGGTTTTTCAAAAAAGTCAGCAATCTTCCATTAAAATAAAAATCACAGAAACAATACAATTTACTCTTTACTTTTTTTAAGTTTTTCCCAAGACAAATTAAAAGAGTCGCTTGCCCAATACAAACACAGTTTTGGCTCCATCAGGAGCCTTGGTGTTCTTGACATTTTGTCTTTACCAGGTCCTGGACTTGTGGGTTTTACTAAAATACTGTGTTTCATGTCCTTTGAAGACTGCTTCTAGGCCATGAGTTTGCAAAATAAAACCAAGAATCACAAAGGCATCTCATGCTTTTTTTTTTTTTTGCCCTTTTTAAACCTCAGAACTTTTTAGCCAAATTCACTTTTTTGCATAATTTGCTTACCCTCTAGTTGCCAAACCCTCCAAAAACCCCCTAAGAACATTTAAACTGCCTGCATAACACAGGTTTGCTCTTCAAAAACTGCCACTAAGATCACAAATAATTGCTGAGATGTTAATTTTTGCCTGTCTTACTCAATTAGCCAGAATGCAGAAAGGCAGTCACACCTGAACCACCCGGGCCTACTTAACACATGTATAGAAATGGCTGCTTTTTGAAGAATGCTGCACTACTCTCACAACTCAAAACCCCTACAAGAGGAGCTGTGAGACTCCACACTTCTGAAAGGTCAGGCCGTCTAGGCACACTCCTGCCCAATGCCTCTGTGCAGAAAATGAAACATTTTCAAGCGAGATGTGCTGCTCACAGCCTTTTGCAGACACTGGGAAAACATGAACCCCAGAGAAAGGGTACACGGAGAAGTACCTAGAGAAAAGGCTTCCACAGTGTCAGCACGCTGCCTTCTCTGGCTAAAAAGAAAGCACTAATGCAAGCCTTGAGCTGAAACACCATGAAATTTAAATGACTGTTCCCTTCCCACAGTTTTCAAAGCCTTTTATTGAGAGCAGTCAAAATTCACAGCACAGCTCCATGAAAGAGGCAGGATAAAAGAACTGTGAAAAAGTCAGAAGATAGGCCACAAACCCACCTACCTGGAACCTAAGAAAAACACAATTATTTTTACTTACTAGGTAGCAAAGCCTTTATTTCTCTCCTTGCAATGGCAAAATGAAAATTTTAGTGGGAAGGACAGTTTTTAAGCACAGTCCTGTACGAGCATAATGACAGGTAGAAGAAACAAATTCTATCACACCTGCCTCAACTAAGTTAATTCCCACCAAAGTAACAATGAACATATTTGCTGTTCCTGCAGTGTGTCTACAGAACAATTACCGGTAAAGAAGGAAGAGATCCAAGTGAAAACAGACCTCACCTTTTTAATGCACCGGCTGCAATTCCATTTTTAACAGTTAAAATAAAAATTCATTTCATCAAGCACACCCAATTTTACTCAAAAACTCCCCCCGAGCTGAAGAGCAATGGGCCAACTTCTGTCAAGTCAGTAGCAACCCTTCCTCCTTCAAGTGTTTCACTTTCACATGCCAGGGAAACTAGTTTTCCTCCAGCTCTGAGAATCTGGCTCCCACCTCAAGAAAAGCAGGACGCATGAACAGGAAGTACTGTGGGGCTGCAAAGCTCACGGCAATAGGAAGTTACATTCTTGTCAAATTTCATTGCACTCAACCATTTCCTTTTTCTACACCAGGCACAGCCAAAAATTTCTTTCTTGACAGAAACCATTTTAATTTACAGCAGTTCAGCAAAATGCATGAAAGAGCTCTGTGGTCACTGATAAGCTTGACTTGCTTAATAATTAAGAGTGATAATCTTCCTACAGTAATTAAGAGTGATAATCTTCCTATGGGAGCTGCCTTTTGCTGTTTCTACATTAATCCAAGCCTTTTAGTTTCATTTCATAATGAAAAAGTACGAGCCTGTAGGACAGCATGTATTTGCCTGCTGGAGCTCAAAAGCCTGTAAGAAACCTTTACACTGAACCCATTTAAGTAAGTACTAAAACACCCACTATTCTTCCCCATGCCTTGCCCCTCCACGGGAAAAGAAAAAAAAAGAATGCTAACTAAAAAGGAAACTAAGCAAACACAATAAAATTCAGACCTAGGACTTTAAAAAGTAGTAACTTCTGCTTTTAATTTATTCCCCCAATCTGGACAGTGCAACTGATACCAGTTTCCCTGAGATGAAGTTACAGAAAAGTCACTGAGATCACATCTCAAAGCTACAAAGTGGAAAACATCAATCAGGATTTTGCATTTTTTTCTCTTTTGTGAATTTCAGCCTGAATTTTTAAAAACATTTTTTAAAAAAAGTATATAATTGAGCATCAACCTTTAGGAATAGCAATTCACCTATTAGAATTCAATACCATGCCTTGTTTAAGCCAGTGTATGAAGACAGACAACTAAAAGGAGCTCAGTATGGAAAACTGTACAAGTTCTCTCCACAGCACTTTTCCTTACAGCCTCAAATGCTAAAAATACAAAAAAAGAAAACACTCCAATATACAGTTTCACTACATTGGCAGCAATTTATTTTACAAAGTGATAAGATGCTGGGGAAGTCCCTCAAAAACTTAAAACCATGCACCACTTGCAAAATCCTTTTACCAAACATTTGCTTGAGTAATAGACCAAGGCCAGCTTTCTCAGGGCTATGTTTCAGTTTTATAAGGAGAAAAATTATTGCCACTACTGATCGCCAAACTTATATAAAACTTAATTATGTCCTCTAGCAGACTAAACTTCATAGAAGACTTTCTGAAGCATCTCCAAACTCCCACAAATTTAAACTAATTAGCTTTCTAAAAAAAAAAAAGTAGTTTTTCATGTAATTGAAAAGCATTTTCACAAGCTGTACTATACGAATGTGAAAATAATATGCAAATAAAAATACAAGGAGAAGAAGCAAGGCTACACTTTACTTAAAGGTACTTTAAGTGTGGTGCTGCAGGGGGAAGCTGCGGTCACACAGCCACCCTACGCACAGCAGGGAAACAAAGCTGCTCGCCCACACCCCAGGGGCTACTACCAATCTTCAGCATGAAAAGCTAAAGTACCAACTAGCCAAGTACCAACACTGAAAAAGTAGCTTCAACCCCAAACCACCACCACTATCTTACAGGAGCATCACTCTCTTCTTGTTTTCCACCCCTCCCAGTTGGGATGCATTACATCCTCTTTAGTCCTCCTCCAAACGTTCTGGTGCCACTTGACAGGGCTTTTTGTTCTGGTGCAGTAACTCCCTGAATCTCTGCCATATGTGGTGTGTGGTATTTTTTTTAGTCAGGACATAAAATACAGAACCTTATGAAGAACCTTTTAAAAATAGCAATAAAAAAATTGCAGACTATTTTTATTGTTCGCTGGCATTTCGCTAACTGACAGCATTTTCATCTTCATCTCTATGCTCCAACGGCACAGTCATATAAACCTACTCTCAAACAAAGAGCTTTTCTCTTCTACCTTCCCATACAAAACTCTGGTTATACTTCAAAGTACATCCCCTCCTGCAGCTAGAAAAAGGGGAATCCTCCACAGCGTCAGATCATTTCCACTTTTTCCCCTAAAGCCAGTAAACCCCCATGGTGACAGGACACCATGGAGACAGCCTGCAAAATTTCCCCTGCTGCCCCTTTAGAAAAGTGCAGCTTGCTGAGCTCTCCTGCCTTGTGTCACTCGTCACTCTGGGCTGTGGTGTGCAAAATGGAAAGGCAGCTCCATGACTAAGTGCTATTAATGAAAGCAAGCACACTCAAGGTGTATTTGTGACGTGCTCCTCGGTACTACTGTGTATTTATAATTTACTAGATTACATTGTCAAAGGAAACACACAGATATGAAAAAATTTATACCAGAAAATTTAAACTGGCAAAAATACAAAAAAACCTGGCATTACCAGGATTAGTAGTTGCAACACTTATCACAGAAACCACCAGGTCCTTACAAAACATCTGGGATCTGTTGAAGCCAATGCACAGCATATGCTCTCAGCCAATTTCTTCTGATGTGAAAAATGCTGCAGTGTTCTGCTATTATACAACTCAGAACCATGTGAAACACACCCTCTTTCACAGGTTTATTAACAAAATGTCTACCACAGAAACCTCAGGTATGCTATGGCTCTGAATTCCAGCAAGGGGTACCTAAAGTCTACAAGTTAACATTTGCTTCCTTCAGCAGGACAGGGGGTGAGGAAAGAAAGAGGAAAATTAGCTGAAAAAAACAGCAGGAAATCAGCTTTTGATTATTTTATATCAGTTTAAAAAAGTACTTGCAATCAAGAACAATATTAAAACTCCACCCCCCCTAGATTCTTGCATTTCCTCCTTTATTTCAAAGCTAGGAAGCTAATCAGAGTTACACCAACTTGAAATGTTCACCTGTGAAACCAAAGGCAAAAGCATCAGTAATGCTATTTTTAGTTTCTTGACAAGCCTCAAACCAGACATCTGCTTCCACTGCAATAAAGGATGCACTTTGCTCCTGCATGCCCCACATGGGGTTTCTCAAGCTGTCCACGAGAGGAAAAGCTCCTCCATTCAGGCCAAAGATCCCTCTGCTGCCCAAAGGTGTATTTAACTGGTCTTGGCCATGCATCTCTTGACATCTCTTCTTCCTCTGCAAGAGCAGCAAACTAATGCCATGGTCCCGCATGGGAACCTGCACAAAGGTCCCAGTGAAGCCCGTGGGGCTTCTCATAGGCAGAGGGGCAGCTGGGGTGGGCTGAGGAGCAGGACTGACACACAGCATTTTCCCCCTTCTTGTAGAAGCATTAGGACACATGGATGGACCAAGAGCAAGACATAAAGCTTGGCAAGTGCATCCAGCCTCTGAACAGGCTTCTTCTGTCATTCCATGGCAATAATTTACACTCAAAAAGGAGCAACGAGGCTTTGCAAGACAGATCTTCAATCATGTCAAAATGGAAGATGTGGCTTTTGGCAGGAATATGGCAAAAACACAGAGGAAATTAAGAAGCTTAAGATGCTACCCCAAACCATGGGCAGCAGCAGATAATGTGATTTACAGTTACTACAAAGTCACATTTTTGACACCTGATCTTACCTTTCCACAGCTTGCAAGCTTTCAGTGGACAGAGGGAAAATAAAGAAGATTCGAGTGTTCAAACAAAGCATCATTGTCCCCAACCCAGTATGTGCACCCAGAACGATTTAACCTCCAAGTCAGACATCACAACAAAGTCACGGATGACATGGGACAACCTGAAGCTTTCCAAGTCCCAAACAAGCTTCCTCAGCTTGGGAACAAAAGCAAAGGTTCCCATCTTAAAATTTGGAAGTGTACACTATATGGCTGGGCACTACCCTGCCCTTCCTGCACAGCAAATGCTTCAGTAATTGTTCCAGGAACAACAAAACACAGCCCATCGCTTCAATGACCAAAAAGCATGAATAATTGTTTTTATTTACAAGGAGAGAAAAAAAATCCAAGCAAGACTGAAAGCATGGGGACCAGGGCAGGGGTGTGTGTTTGTTTTAAAGCAACTACCCGCATCTGCGAGATCAGCCACATTATCCCAGCAACGCTGAGAATGCTCACAAAGGCCAGAAATGTCCCCTTTTCAAAAGGGCAGTTTAAACGCTGCAGAAACTGGGTCAGTGACAGGCCACAGAAATACCTAAGCAGGCAGCAGGCACCTCGCGAGCTGTAGGCAGCAGGCTTGCAGCAAAGGCCTTGAATAAAAGACAGAACACACCAAGACAGAAATCAGACAATAGCTATTGAAGAAAGGCAGTTAATAGCAACAAAGCACGTAAAGCACGGGTCAAGGAGTCGGTCAAGTACAGGCCCTTCAACTCTCTACCCTTCTTCAGTTGCCAGGAATCAAGATTTAGACACAAACCAGAGATGTACATGGCACACAGCACCAGCAGGCAGGCACGAAATGGAGCAGACATGTTAAATCCACAACACAGTAAGGAACTGCAAAACTTATTCTACAATATTACAGGGCTGCTCACTTACTGAAGGCAGCATACTGCTTCTTGTTCTTCCAGTTTCATTTGAAAAAAACCAAACCAAACAAAAGAGGAATTACACAATTTTTGCTTATATACAGTTAGTATATTTATCTCTGTGTTCAGGTCTTTACTGTTGTACATTTATTCATGTGTAGACACCTTAATTTTGAAATGCCAACCCACAGCTGCAATCAATAGGACAATGTAACTCAGTGCAAAATATATTTATGTAGGCAAAATTTGAGAGACAACCTACAATGTCACTAGTGAGTTCTGACTTGCTGACTGCGTAACAGCTAACACCAAATGAGTGTGCAGCAGGACTGTGCAGCAGCCAGCTACAGCCAAGAGACTTCGTTCTGTTTTGCACAGACCCTTAAAATCGTTTGACGCGAACAGAGGTGGTGGTTACCCAAGGTGCAAGCAGTTATGAATCAGTCACTCCCTCCTTTCTCTCATTTCACTTCCCTTTTGCTATCGTGTATCATTCCCTTCATTGTTAAGATAGAAATCTGCAGTTGTCCCTTATCAGTTTTGCCAATCACTTGAAATGAGTGAGCTCTCATTTGTTCCCTACCTGCCAGTATCTTTGTTCACTTTGTCTTTTCATTAGGGCACTTTTTTTTGCCTATTTTTTTCTGTTCACAATCTTTAGTAATTTTTTCACTTATTACCATACTCTGCCCCAGCCCTCGCCTCTCTGGCAATTACACCCTGTCCTTCCCCGGCTGCCAAATTCTAGCCCAGACATGTTCAGCATCACATCCAAACAGTTTCCAGTGCCATGTGCAACTTGCTGGCTGCCCAGCCTCTCTCCCCGCAGCCAGGCAACCAAGCATGGATGGTGGCATCCTGTTTCAGCTGAGTTCTGCCTTACCCAGCACACTGCTCTGAGCTTTGGTGTGAGGCATCAGTCTGAAGAGGAGAGCCCTGTGCATCAAAGCAGACATGATCTGTAAGCAGCACTCCCAGACAAAGGTCTGGTGGTTACAGAGTGCCTTTTGTTCCTGTAGCAGGAAGTCCAGTGGGACCCAAGGCGCAGCCATAGCCTCTACGCCAGAAGACAAACTGAGGCTGGGTACCACGAGTCTCTGGACTTACATGAAAACCTGAGCAGAGAGGGCAAGCTAGGCAAGTCAGAAATGCCAGAGGTTTGAAAAGGCTGCCACAACCTCATCTGCCACCTCACTCCCTGCACCAAGAGGGAGCTGCACACAACGTGAGAAGCAGTGGAGGCAGCAGAGATTGGGGGGATGTGATCACTCCCTTACCATGGGCTCTGAAATTAGAAACCTGTCATTCCCCCTTCCTCCCAAGGACTGGGAAAAAAAAAAAAAAAAACAGGCTGCTTGCGAGGGCAATTCGAAGCAACTGAATTTAACTCTCTGACCATCCTCTGGTAAAACCTCTTTCTCACTGCACAGGGAGCTGAAGGTGACCAGCCTTCCTTTCAACATCTAAAGCTCTGTCCTGAAATCACTCCCCCACCACCGCCCAGGTACCTGGGAAAGGAGCTTTTCCATAGAAAAGACAAGATACTGACACTGGGGATGGATCCTGCCTGTCACCATGGGCTAGTTCCAGGTCACAGTGCAGGTGAAGCTTGCCTGGCTGCTGTAGGCAGCTTACAGCTCATCTGTTGCTGTAGGCTGCTTACAGCTCATCTGTCGCTCTGAAATCCATTTTTTATCATGACTGGTGCAATATGACCACTCCCATATCCTCTACATTCACCTTACCTTTAAGCAACAGATGAACAATGCATAAATACCATGATGGTGCTGTGAGCATGTGGGATACTTAAAATCCTGCAAAAGTCTCACACCTCAGCAACATTACTGATTTTCCCACTCAGCTGCTACCTTGCTGCACTCCCCCTCACTTGCACAGCCCCTCAGGCTCTGGCTGGGACTAGGGTCTGATGAGCCCAGAGGGGATGAAAAAGGGAACAAATGGCACTCATTGCAACCTCACAGTGTAGTTTCTTGTGAGACAAACACTGCTGGGCACCCAGCCAGACAGTGGGAATTTAACAAGGGGAAAGAAAACCATCACTTCTACCACATCCCAGAGCAAAACCCCACTGCCCCAGAGATTTAACATCAAGACTCCAGTGCAACCATTGCACTGGGCAGCACTCATTTACAGCGATAGCATCACTGCTCCAAAATGCTCAGGATTTGTGGTGCACAAGCTGACCTGCTACCGCATTACTTCAGCCAGCATCTGGTGCTTGATGTCCAGACTGCACCAAAACCGTGAGTGTCCAGCTCTGTGCATGGTGACAGTCACTTGTCAATAACTTTGGCATAGTTCTAAAGTAAAAAGACAAACCTTTTATATTTCAATTTTGAACCATTCTAATAATCCTTGTTAGACTGTCCCTACTATTCAAGTAGAGAGCAAACAACTTCACACAATAATTTCCGTGTTAACTATGGCAAAGGCAACTGAATCTTTCAGGATGACACCCAGTACCTACAACTCTGAAATTTCATGCAATGTACATCTTCATACTCTAAGAAGTAGTCAAGTAATTACTTTAACGTTTAAAATTACATTTTTTATTTTCTGCCAAATGAAACTAACTTTCTAATTAATGAAACACTGTGATTTATCCTCAAAAAAATTAAAACAACTGTACTGTTAGATAATTCAGTAGAATTCAACTAATTTTGCTTTTTATCATACAACTCTCTTGGGATTCAGCTGTGTTGTGCAATGACAACAGCTAACACTACAGTGTAAGTGAAGATGATGGGTTTTAAACGAGGGGAATGTCCCCATAGACCACACCTGTTTATAAAACAGCCAGCCTGGAACAGAGGAGTAATTGACAGCTTTTACATATTCCCACCCAGAAAAGCGTTGAGAACACAGTGCACCTTGGCACGCTGACACAAACAGCGAGGAAGTCTGAGAGCCTAAAAAATCCGGTGCACGTGCTATTTCAATTGCTTGTGTAAACTGCACCTCTCGTCCAAGTGCACTACAGCCATGCAGTTAAAAGGCAGCACAACATGCAGGAACCTGAAGACCTTGGAAGCCATTCAAAGGATCCTCCTCACAAATAATAAAAAAACAAGCATGCATCTGTGTTTTCTCTCTCCAGTGCTAAACACATCATACTGAGACTGCTGGATCAGTGTCAAAGAAGCCTCCAAAGTCCCACTTTGTTCCAAGTGTATTCCCAACGGCAGCACAACACACTGCTCCAACAAATGCCAGGAGATGGCATTAAAGTGCATACACATGTATGTGTCCAATTTTGGTCTTACACATGGCTGCTGAACCTGTTTCTGTCCTCACTGATAAGACAGAAATACCTGCAGCTGAAGGACTGCAAAGAGTTGCCTGATGTCACCAAGCCCACATGCTGCCCATGGAGGAACTCTTTGGAAATGCTAACCAGGAAAAGAGTACCACCGGGAAGCAGCATACCAGATGATCTTTTCCTTTCAATTTGATTTTGATAATAACCAGAAATAACAGCAATAATTCAAGCAGCTTCACAAGAAAGGTCAGACCTCAGTGCACCAACAAACCTAAAGTGTTAAGTATTAACATTTGGATTCACTGCTTGACAGCGACTGTCAGCTCTGAAAGAAGAGTGCAGGAGTCAACAGCAGCACTCGTGGTGACTCAAAGCCAGTCCCTAGAGCTCCTAGAAATCTGAGTCTCTAAAACAATTCCCTTTTGGGTCCTCTCCTGGGACCTGCAAAAGCTTTTCAATCAAGCCCTCCAGTAATTCAGGAGGGGAAAAAGGCTGTAAGAACATGTCAGAATTCAGGGGTCTCCGAGTACAACAAAGAATAGCAAAAAAAGAGATTATTAACTTTCTATTATATCAGATATCAGCATTCATATGATTAAAAAAAGCTGGGAAATTCTCTTCAGGAGATAAACAGAAATGTGCTACCAACAAGGCAGATAGTCATCGTTTATCTCTATCTACTTTGTAAAGCTGAGACTGCCTATTAAATTAAAAGTTAACTTTTTGTTTTGAAAGGTGCCTATGTATGTAACAGCAGAATTACGCTTCACTCTCTCAAAGAAAATAAACAGGATCCAAAGCGAAACATTAAAATAACGAATAGCAATTTAAAAAAAAAGGAAAGCAATATAAAATTATTTATACATGCAAAAGAATTAGCAATAATCTATGCCAAAACAATTTTGACTTAAGGTCATCTTTTTTCTTACACATACACACACACACACATATATATATACATGCATATAAAATTCAGGCTTCTGAAAGTCTTCCCAAGCATTCTGATGTGTGTCAAATTATCATGCTATTGACATACAAGTGTCTCCAAAGGCCAGACCAGTTTCAAATCTTAGTACTTCAAAGGAAGCAAGTTCTTTCATAATACAAGCACAACTATGTTACTGCTTTTGACATCATCACATTGGGCAAAAGAATAGTTTTAGGTTTAAAAAACACTGAATTGTTTCTGCATTTCTTTTATTTCCTTACGGATCATGCTGTTGCAAACAAACATTCTAAACAGAACGTTTTCTTTCTCATAAAATCCAACTCTGAAACACAACAAAACCATGAACCAGAGTCAACTCAGCCCATACTTCCCACAGCACTTAACAGGATACACCATCTTAACTGTCTCATTTTTAATTCCAAGTCTTTACAGCTCCTTCATGTGTCTTCATAAAGTTTTAAAGCTGAAGTTGGCTTTTATCAGGCAGTAACTAAAAGCATTATTTTGCACTTCAAATTTCTTGATTTTGCCATCTGCAGAGTTCTGTTATGCAGGTGGGACAGAGGGTAAACAACTAGCTACAGCTCACTGGGTAGTGCAACAGTATCTTGAAGCAGACATGGGAAGATGAGAACTTCAGTAAAAATAACAACAGAGGCCTACTTCTCACCTTCCTCTCAGAAAATGCTTTTCCTTCTTCTTTTCCTCATCATTCTAACAAAAAAAAAAGCTTCTTCGCTGTCCTTGAGAAATTCCTGTGTTATTATATAAAGTCCAATTGTTCTACCGAAAGTAAGGTCTTTTGTGTATGTGTTTTGTACACACATACACAAAAAATCCTGAGTTATCCTTGCCTAATTATATTTCCATTGCTATTTCTAAAAGTTACTGAGACACACGCACAAAAAAAAACCAACCCTCAGCTTTATTTGCACACCACTTTGGGGCCAGGAGGTGGAGAAGAAGATAAGGTGACAATTAACACCACCAGCTTTGCCCTCTATCTTCCTTATCTCAGTTGGCAGCCTGGACATAACAGAATGGTGGACCCCTGAGACAACAAGCAGACACCTAAATTATTCATACTCATCACACGTTTCTCCCAGGTGATTAGCTTATTTGATGAAAGCAAACTCTTCTACAAATACAAAGCAAATATTTGCAGTGAGTACTCAGAACTCTGCAAAAGACTTAATACACGCTGTCGTCACATGCAAGTATGATATTTGATATATACTGTTCCCCTCCCTGAAATGGACAGGGCCCTTCTGTCCTGATGAAGAAGGGAGTTGGTCACTTTGCAATAACCACCTAAAATAAAAACTCTCTTCCCAAAGCGGATACTGAAGAAAGTGGATAAAGAATTATGTTTAAGACAATGTAACTAAGATGTTTTCTAAAACTCAGGTTTACTTTCATAACCAATACTGAACTACAAGTGGTGTTGATGTTGTTTTCCTCTTCATCTTTTTACTTATGTTACCATGACAAACACCAAAACTACTGAAAAGGTTCCTTCACCTACTTGCCCACAAGTCAGAGCCACTGCCAGGGCATGAGCACAGCTTTCCTAGAGTACGTTTCCTCCTCAAATAAAAATATGTGAGTCATTAAAAGCTAGGTTTGTGTCACCTTTGAGTGTCTATGAAGATGAGAGAGAGGTTACAGCTGTGCCTATAACTCATTATTACACCACATTAGAGAGATTTCAGGATACTTTATGCTTTGCTTATAATAATCAAACCAGAGAGCTGGGGTTCACCATTCAGAAGCAGACTCTACGCAAACTCCTAAAAGTGAGCAAACTTTTGTTTAGGCTTTTTCCTATTTTGTCACAATTTGCCAATCTGCAACAGTGGAAAAACCGTTTAGCTCAATTCTTACAGGGTGTCAATTTTCAGACTGCTGACACTGGTCTATGATTCCAGGTGTCTATTGTTTAACAGCATAATGGTAAAACTAAAATTACTGCAAAATAAGTCCTCTTATGGGCAATTAAAAAACAGCTATTATGGAGGTGAAAATAATTTATTAATAATAAATGCACAGACCAAAAACTAAATCCTTTGTGGCCCACTGCCCACAAATCAGAAGGATTAGCGAGAGATTAGCAGACATCTGAAATCCATTACTAGTGTATTAAAATGTAAAAGTAGAAGCGTAAGAAGAAAGTTCCTATTCTGAACTACTTATATTACAGAAGCAGCTAGGAGGACAGAAAGTTTACAAATGGACATGGACAAACACGCCATAGCAGCTGTTTACTTTTGCTTTTCTTTGGTTTTTTTCCCTCTTCTCTAAACACACAAAACGTGTCCCAACATACCCCGTTTTCAAAACAAGGCAGGTTAAGCTTAACAAGAGAAATGCCATGTTCCCAAGCAGACCTGCACAGCCCTCGCAGCATGCGAGTGGCCTGGCACTAAAAGCTGACCTTCCCCATGTGTTTGCTGAATGACTGCGCCAACAGGCAGTGCCACAAGGTCTGTCTCCGCTCTCACACGGCTCCGCAGCCGGCACTGAATCTAACACAATGGGAAATAAGACACCATATGCCCTTGTCCCACCTGCTCAGATCAGCCTTGTCCTAACTCTAAAGGGCACACATTCTGGGTGGGCTCTGTCCCAAAGCATCAGCTATGGGGTGTCCAGCTAAAGCCAAAAAAAAAATAAAATCACACACAATGAACGACATACATGTGTGTGCACAGACTTTCAACTGTCCACACAGTGCTGCCACTGCGTGATTCGCCACAGCACCCACCCAAAACCCACGAGCTGTCTCCAGGCTATCCATCATCCCAGTGCAAATGCTTTACCCCACTCCTACCCTACAGCCATGGACCTGAGGGTGTTACTCCTAACACACAACAAGATGCTGCCCGTCTCAGCCCCACACTTCCGAGGGGTGGCCTGCTCATCTATCTCACCAGCAGTGAGTGGAACTGCACATCTGGCTGGGCTCCTCCCCAGCCTCTCCTGCACTGCGGGGATAAGGGAGCAGAGTCAGCCGTGGCACAGGTGTCACCACACAACCACCCACCCCCACAACAGGCCAAAAGGCAAGGGCAGGAAGAGGCAGGTCTGAAGAACTGAGGAAAGAGCAAAAAGATGCCACAAGGTCCAGACCAGTGCCACACCAACATGGGTGGGGCTCCCTGGGAGCAAGGTGAGACAAGCAGAACAGAGATGAATGACATCCTGCAGGTGACACGGGGCACCCATCCCACACAGGAGGAGGTAGACACTGAGGGAGAACTTCCATGCACATTTTCAGCTGATGCCAGACAGCAACAGGGAAACCAATGAGAGAATGATCACAAGTAAAAGTTAATCTGGCAATAAAAAAAAAGAAAGTGCTTCTAAGCCAGAAAACTTTTATGGCTGCACAAGGCAGGGGACTGCACCATGCAACAGAGTGAAAGACAGCCTCTTCCTCTTGCAGTAGAGAAACTACAGAACCATTTCAGGCATGGCCCAGACAGAAACTAAAATAAAACACTAGAGATGCCATAAAACAGTACACAAGAGATCTGCAGAAGATACAGAGAACAGAAAGTGAAGAAATTATTAACAGAAGAAAACAAATAATGAACTATATGGGCCACCAAAATGTAAGGCATAGTTTATTTGTTCTTTTAAAACAGGTCATTACATGTGAGAAAGTTTCCCCAGTAGCACATATTCACAAACACAATTTCTGCATACACACTAATCCCTGTGCAAACAATGACCTCACAGCCCCAGCCTGCTGTTTTTACCAGTATAGAAACTGGTGTTTCCATAGACACCTGTGTGGCTTTTCAAGGCACCACAAGCCATATGGATGCAAAAGTGCCGATTCACAACTACCACGCCGAGATTACCTTCATTTCTCAAAGCCAAGTTGTCATCTATAGATGAAAGGCCATTTTAGGTAGCATATGAGCTGACACAGATCCAAGAGTCTCTGGTCCAACCACAAGCACCCTCCAGCCCAAGAGGGCTCACAAAAGCAAGAGAAATACACATTCCACTAGGGTTTGTTCAATGCAAACAGATAAAATTTTGATGATGAATGGGACTGCAGCAGCAAATCCAAGAGTAATTAACACATCATCTTTAAAATATTTCCATCGAGGTGAAGTATGACCTATGTTAAGGACAGAACTTTGACAGCTCTTTGCAAACAAGTGCAAGACTGTCTCATTTGCCATTATCTCATGATCACAAACCTCCTCAGTTGGGTGTGAAACACTGTAAGATGGCCTGGGCAACTGCTCTCATTTATGAAATGCCTGAAAACAATTTAGAAATAAAGAAACAAATGACAGCTGAAACATTTGTTAGCACACAGCACTGCCATGCAATGTCCCAGGGAAAAAAATGAAACACATTTTTTACCCCCTGTATCAGCAGGCATGCAACATGATTTTGTAAAAGGACAACTATTTTGGAAGAAGCAACGCACGCAAGAGAAGAGCTGTCCCTAACAGCATCTACTACAAAGTTCAACAAGGCAAAGTTCATCAGTGAATCAACTGCTACATAAAACAGAGATAAACAATTAAAGCAGCAGGAGTTCAGCCTGCCACCCTAGCTATGCCTGGCAGAAGCCAAAGGAAGGAAAGGAAGAGTAAAACACCGATAGCTCCTTCCAAAACAATCTGTTTCTTCATCTACAAGAGAACTTCCAATTTCACTGACCTCTTGCAATTCTCCTCAGTAAGGTGCTTCTAGTCCAGTTTCACAATATCCTGTATTCCCTACAAGTGTTTCCTTAGGGATTTTCACCCAAGTGTTACATGTGGATGCAGGCATCTCAATTCCCCTCCTTTACTTCTAAGGATTATGTAAATTTAATTTCTTTAGCCATCCAGTAAAACTTAAAATTAGCAGTCCCTTGGTGATCTAGTCAACGTGGGAATGGGACACAACAGCCATGACTTATCAACTAAAAACAAAAGTTAGCCAATACTGAAGAAGCTTTTGGTGCTAACCACTAAAAACACACATTCTATGCATACTGTAGAAATTCCTACCTTATGCAAGTACATTAATGCAACTAAAAAGCTTTTTCCCATGAAACAGCTTTTTTTTTTTTTTAATACACTCATGGATTTCTGCTTCTTTTGTAAACCAAAAATTTTAAAAAACATAAAAAACTTAATAAAAGCAGTTTTCACTATTACAAGTTAAGATTAAGCATATATTCTAGGAAAAGTCTTCATGTAGTTAGACTTAATTTTGGGGTAAGTTTAATGACAATCTCAATGATCAGTGGTACTCCATACAAGCTTAGATTGAAAATACTGTTTTAAGACTGTTCCTTTCAGACAGCTCAAGCCCCCACTGACACTCTCAAAAATACTTTTCAGCTTTTGATTTTGAAACACTTTCTCAATGGATACTCAGTTTGCTTTTAATACAAGGTATTTTAAAAATAAACACAACATAAACCAATTTTTTTTAAATATTCAGACATTTTTGCTGGCACAAAATCAATTTTTATTCATTTCAGTAAGAAAAAGCAGAAGGAAAAATAAAATCTGTTTGATCCTAACCTATAATTCAATCTTTCTTTTCCTGCCTTAGCCACCACCCAAGCTAGTTATCTGGTACACAGGCTTACCACTAGTCCCAAGCCACTTTCCAAGCACTGGACTGTCAAAAATTACAGCAGTAAGACCACAGCCTTTTTGGAAGGATGAGACACCTCTGAAGTGTCTTAATACTCCATCCAGAGCACCAGAGTTCACGTGTGCCTCTTGACTAGAGACAAAGTTGTGGCCAGGGAGAAGTTGCAATGTACAGCCTCACAACACGAAGCAGGCTCATTCTCCCACTGCCGCTCAGGATTCTTCCTGATGCAAACACTGTAACTGCATCTCTTAAGTCTTCCCTAAACCCTCTGGTAATTCTGCAGTCTGTGCACCTTAACCGCTTTGCCATCTCTCATGCAACTAGTAAGCTACTCCCTTGCTGCCTCTACCTTCCATTTCTCCTCCACATCTGCAGCAGTAACTTAGACACAGCAAAAACAACAGGATTAGGAGTAATTCCACCAAGCAATCAGGAGAGGTCAAAGTGCTGGGCATCCTCTGTCACTCCCAGGCTGCACTGACACCCGAGCAGGAACCCACTGGGAGCCGATACCATCTACTGCCCCAAGCAGCTCCAGTCCTCTGGGTCAAACACTCTCCAGCGATCAAAGGCAAAGGTTCAACAGAAATGCCTGACTGAGCCAACTGCAGCACACTCGGACTTTTCCTAGCAGTTGATACCTATCTACTCAAAGCAAAATATGCCCTGCCATAGGCAAAGGATAAAAAATGTCCTCTTCCTGGCTAATTTCATTCCATGCTCATAGTATTTGATGGGTTTCCCTTCTCACAGACAATCATTGTGCATCACATATTAAGAATACATGCTTCATCTTGAGTACAGCAGTTTATTCTGGCGGAAATGTTCCTTAATGTGTCAGCTGCAGAACTGCATCCTCAAAGGCCTTTCTTCAGAAGTCCTCAAAACCTAAGTACTAACAATGTCATACATGTGGAATTACTTTTTTTGTAGTCCAATGACTACTTCCTTGAAGTAGAAAGATGAAAATTTTGGTAGCATCATTTGTGCACACCACCTGACAGTACTGTCTCTTTATTTGTGCCAGACTTCTGCATTTCCCAGAATGTGCTGAGTTGGAAGGGACCCACAAGGATCCTCAAGTCCAGTTCCTGGTCCTGCACAGAACCATCCCCAAGAGTCACACCATGTGCCTGAGAGCATTGTCCAAATGCTTCTTGAGCTCTGTCAGCCTTGGAGCTGTGATCACTTCACTGGGGAGCCCATTGCAGTGCTCAACCAGAAAAGATGAAAAACCTTTTTCCTAATATCCAACCTAAACCTCATGACACAACTTCAGGCCATTCCCTTGGGTCTTGACTCATTATGCTATTTTAGCAAGCACCTAAACCTTCAAAATTTGCTACTGCCAGTTGCAGCAACCAAACTCACCGGGATGAAGGGGCGGGGGAAAAAAAAGCCCCAAAAACCCCTGCAAACACAAAAAACCCCTTTCTTGTCAACACCTATCATTGACTGTTATGAAAGGCATCTTTCTACTGCTGAGTTTCAAATGCAAGAAAAGGTTTTTAAGGAAACTTGAAGCTTTTTAATATGCTAGTCCAAATACATGACTTTAATTCTGTCAAAGTCTGTGGCCTGAAGCAATCCTCAAGTGTCTACTGTGCTGCATTTCTTATTTCAGAATCTGATCCAAAGAGACACAGAACAGCACGAGGCAACCTATGGAAACATCCAAGCAATTAGAGTAGCAGGAATTACAGGGTGGAAAGCAAGGAGTTGGTAAATGATCTTCTCACTTAGGGCAGCTGCAAAACCATGAACCTACAAATCAACCATTTCAGACTCTCCTCTGAAATAGCTCTTCACAGAAATCGCTATTTTGACAAGGTCTTTTACCCCCATGCAAATTTCTCTATTTGTTAAAGCTAAACCTAAGGCAGAAATGATAAGACCACATCCATAGCCCTTATGCACTTGCCACAAGAACAACAGCAAACCAATAAGACCACCCCAAAAGGAAGATCTTATGATGAACATGCACAGGAAGTCAGCTAAAAGACTGTTAATACTTTACTGGTTTTGTTGTGTTTGTTTTTTTTTAAGTATGTTAGCAAGCTCCCAGGGGAGCCCGCTAACCTGGAATTAAAAACTGTGTAAGACAATGTTTTGGAAAGAGACTTTCCCCTTTATGCCCCAAGATGATGAACTCTCCATACTTCCTTCATCTTTGGGGAAATTTCTGATTTGTCTATCTCCTTTAACTTCTGCTTATACCCCTGCATTAAGGTGCTTTGCTTCTAGGGGCTTCACATCTAATTACAGTAGCTTCAGCTGATTTCCCCAGGGCATGCAGTCAGACAATGAGATTAAGATTCTGCAAGCTTCAGGTTTTGCTGCTACAGGAAAAGGAAATCCCCATGATTTCACCATATAGTAATAAAAGCCAAGGGAATGAAAATTAATCTGAAAATAAACTAATACATTCCAGTCTTTCAAAGGTACCTTTGCTGGGCCTTCTTCATGAAGCCTAAAATACAACATTCCTTCAGTACATAGAGCACACACTGGGCTATGCATGTGTTTACATACAGCAGCAAACCAAAAGTTTAGAAGATGTACACAAGACAGGATCTGTTTAGGCAAATTTCCTGAAGCATTTCAGTATGACAATAGAAGGATGTTTCCACCATGCATGTGAACCTTTATAAACTTTACTCCCAAAAAGCAAGTTCATTTTTGAAAATCAATAATTACTAGAAAAATCTTTAAGCACCTGAATGACCAAAAAAACCCCACCCCAGTCTAATGATTTTTCCTCCCTGAGTCTCAAAAACTAATTATTTTTCAATATTTTTATCATTGCCATAGTAGCCAATTAGCCCATCCACCTCCAGAGAAAAACAGCAAAGTAGAGGGGTTTTTTTCCACCTAAATTACATCTTTTTGCCTACTAAAGAAAATCTCAGAAACAACCTTAAGCACGGCATTAGAGACTGCTGCCTTCTGACTAACTCTCAATAAAGAAAGCATGCAGGTAATAAAGTTATGCAGTAAAAATTCTGCATCCAAACCATAATAGCTCCCAGATGAAAAAACCCAGAAACTTCTGTATTCGTGCAGAGAAATGCAGCTTTCAACAGTATACCTCTCTTCTCACAAGAGGAGGCAGAAAAAAAAAATCCCCTCTGCAGGTAAGAACTGGGGCACTCAGGCAAGCACAAGTAATCAGCACCAGCTGTCAGCAGCCGCAGTAATTCTCACATCCTGTTTCCATACCATCTTTGTAATTCCCACGGAGATGAGGCACAGGAGCCTTAATGTGATGCTGTGTCCAGATGAGAAGGCTCCCAATGGGGCAGAAAGGGGAAAAGCCATGTGAAGAAGCATTGCAGTGCAGGGCAGAGCCATCATAACCATCCTGCTCCCACTCCCCAGGCTTACTCCTGCCAGCTCCCAGCAAAGCTTGTGTCTTATCAGATCTATTTGCTCTCAAACCTAAGCTAAGGGCAAAGACTGGAGATAAATACAAAAAACCATTTCTGGCTAACTGCAGCCATCAGAAAACGGTGCTGTTACACATGTTTATTTTAAGTCTTGTGATCTTTCTGGCTGGCATGGCACTGAAAGCTGTAACCACATTAACACATAACAGAGGAAGGAAGTGTTTCACTGGTAGATGTCCAAGCATTTTAACCTGGACGCTCAGAGGAAACAAAAGTGTATTTAAAAAATAATCTGTGATGATATTTACCCAACCCTTCAAAATACAGAAGGCCTGATATTAACAGAAACAGCAGAGCTGAAGCTACAATTCTGAAGAGCATTATTATTCACCTGATTTGAAGACATAAGGGCAGAATATTGTTCCACAGAAACACATTAATAAACCTTTGGCTTTAAATCTCCTTTACCTCCTTCCTTGTCTTGGTACAAATTAACACTCCAAGCCTACTTACGTTTACAGATTTTGTAATGGAAAACTGTCCCCTGCCTTAAAGAAATCAATTACAAAATATACAACAAAATAGGATTAATAAACAGACTTTTTTTTTGCGTGTGTGGAAGCAATAAGAAGCAAATTCATCTCAGAGACAGAATCAGAAGAAAGAGATGCAGGAAAGGTATTTTGTGCTTGCATACACTGAGCACAGGTTTTTTGGTTTTGCTAATAAATCAATATTAACATTAAGTTGAGAAAATTGTAAGCCACAAGTAATAAAAAACTATTTAGCATGCAGGAGAAAAAAGTAATTTTTAGTAGTCTGCCCAATTAGACTTTGGTATTTCCTAAAGCAAAAACCAAAATGAGCTTCAATACTCTTGTTTCGAGTTTAGCTTACCTTTGCTCTTGCGGATGCTCTTCCACATCCTCCTCTGAATCAGCCTGACAAACAGAGAAAATACTGTGTAAGAATCTCAGAACTGAATCAGCCTGACAAACAGAGAAAATACTGTGTAAGAATCTCAGAACTGCACCATGTTACACTGGACATATGTACCATTTCATGGATGGATTCTCATATGACTTGTTGGCAAAACAAATTCAGAAATCTAAAGTTCCTACAACTCCTTAATGAGTCAGGTAAGGTGGTTTGATGGAATCCCATTTGAGGTTCCAGCTCATCTTGCAAAGATGAACGGTGACTTAACATGGCTACTCTGCTGCTTTTTCCCAAATGCTGACTGAACAGACTCATTTTCCATTTATGCAAATGCTTCAATACAAAATCCACTCACACAGAATTTCAATCTAAAGCCATCAGTTGCCCTCAAACTACAGGAAGACTATTTCCTTCACTTTCAAATTATCTGCCCCTGCCAGTAAACTTCAATAGCCAGTACCTAAGGAAATAGGATGTGGAATGCCTTGAAATGCAGATCACCTGTCAATGCCAAAAGCAAAGGCAAAGGACCACATTCCAACTGGCATGGTGAGGTCCCAAACCCAAATCTTATTATCACTGATTAGCAGCACGTACAGAAAGCAGAGAAAGTAGAAGCTCTGAACACATCATCTTAGCTCAGTTGCTGGATTCAGGTAATTTTCAAGACATGCAGCTGAACTGTGTCAGCTTGCAGTTCACCACAAGCCACTCTGAGCTGTCTACAGGAATGAACTCAAGTGTTGGTTCAATGAGCTCCCTGCAGGAAATCCATTTAAAACAAGGAGGCAGCTACTCTACTGGCCAAGATCTCCAGGAAAGCCTTAGGTACAACTCAAAATGAAGAGTGTTACAGCCACTCAACCCCTGCTGATAAAACCAGGGACAACTTTAGGGAGATTAACATTTTCCAGGAAGAGGTCACAGTCATCCTGCCAGGAACAGCTGGTGAGCATTCCCAGCTTCTGCAGGTGATGGTTGTACAAGACATGAACTACGGACCTCAGCAATGAAAAGGTAAGGGGAAAATAATCTTTTAAAATTAAAAGACTGTACTTTCCACCACCCCTCCTACATGTTTCCCACATGAGCATATCATGGAACAGGCCCCAAGGCACCAGCTTTGACTTTAGCTCCTATTTTCACCACATACTGGAAAAAAAAATCACCTGTAAACACTAAACATCTTTCTGCAGGCTTCAGATGGCTAAGCAGATCAGGCAGCCCCACCTGCCTACTGAATGGGATAGACAGCAGGATTTCTAAAGACCTGAGCTTCATGAAGTAAGGAAAAATGACAAACACACTATGGAAACAAATGTGGTTAACAAATGTTAACATTAATACTAATTAACATTACTGTGCCTAAAATAATGACCTTATGGCTGATATTAATATAGATCTTGCCAAAAGCTACCAGATGCATTTGAACTTCCATCTTTTGTCACAAGCAGCTCATACAAGAGAAGTAGCACAGCCTCCACTATAACATAACCAAATCTGGAACGAGACCGACAGGGAAGTACAACTTAATTTGAGGACTTGACATCCTTTCTGTATGTCTGCCCAGAGGTTGGAGACACCATGCTAATAACCCAGGATCTGCAGTACACCACAAAGCTCTTCAGCACAGATCTACCTAGAGGTCCCAGCACCTGGCCCCCACGAGGATCCAGCCATCTTCTTTAGAGAACTTGCTAAGCCTTGCTGTTATACTCCACCAGGGTGGCATCATACAAACCCATTACGCTTTCCAGCTTCTTCTAGCTCCTCTTGTTCCTCTAGGACCTCAGTCCAATACCAAGCAGAACTAGAGGACTCCTTATCCACCTTCTACAGAAGCAGCTCCTCTGCCACAGCCAGCTAGCAAGCTATCCTCATTTTAAATGGCTTAGTTCCTCCTTTAAACGGCTTAGCATCTGCCAGGCAGCAGAAACCTGTGTCTGTGTCATTACACTGTGCTCATCCTTAACACTAACCACCTTACCATTTCTCCTCTTCACTCTTCTCCAAGCAACAATGAAGCAAACTTCCCAACCTACAGTGCAGACACAGCACATCTCAACTGTGCAAGGAAAAGAAAAATTAAAATTCACCCCCAAACTCGGATCACACAGAGATCCTCATGTCCAGCTTCCTCCTATCTTCACTCCTCTGTGTGCCACAGGCTACACATATGTGCAGGCTTACAGCGAGGATTAAAAAAAACCAAAACAAAACAAAAACCAAACCAAAACAAAACCAAAAAAATCAAGAAAAAAATAGCATTCTCAAACTACAGGGAACAAAGGGAACACCTCTTGAAAGTTAAAATCCAGGTCCAGTCTATCCATGAAAAGAAAAAATCCCCCTCCTCCAAACCTCATCCTGAATATGGGGCAGGTGCTTATCTTGTGCTAGAAAGCCCTTGAAAGCGCCCCTCTTGTGTCAGACAAGTCTCAAGAGCCTGGGCTGACAGCTACTGCATAATCTGCATGGCCAACCAGCCCCAAGTCCTATCAGTACCATCCAGAAGCTCAGCTGGGACTCTGGAGGAACCTTTCAACAGCCCAAAGAGGAATACAGTTCCCACCCCAAGTCTGTCTTGGACTTTCACACAAATTGTGTGTCTTCAGACAGACCCTGCTTTGAAGTAGGTGACTCTGTACATTTAATTTGTGCACAGCTGATGGCATCGTTAATGACACACTGCAGTGCCGTGTATCTCTGATGAATATATGTAAGATCAAGGTCTTCCTCAACTTTCAAAACCAGTAGAATAATTAACCTTATTAGCCCGTGAGCTGCACTAAAGAACAGAAACTGAAGACAAGTTGCTACTACTTGGGAGAAGAAAAACAAAACAAAAAAATCTTTCAGGCCCCAGGTTCTCCTTGTAAGTGAAAACCGAGGCAGTGGCTCTGTATTTATCAAGTGTCTGTAACAACCATGATACCGCAGTATTTACTGTATCTTTCTCTAAAATCCAAGCACCTGAAACACTGTCACAGTAAAGTGAAACAAGAAGTCACTGTAACCTCCTTAGTATCTGGAAGCAAACTGAAACATTCACAAGGTGTTCCTCCAATGAAACATCTCACTCATCTCCTACATGCAACACAGGGGAACAGTAGAAAACCACCACATCAGTCAAACACAGCACTGAGACCAAATTAAAGTCTGGTATACACTGCCTTTGATGACTTACCGTCATTTTCAACAGTGATAACAAGAACTACAACTTAACCTTCATTATGTCATTTTAAGGTAGTTCCTTCCTCTAAACTGAAGGGGCAGAAGGGAAAGCACTCTGCAGGTACCCAACTCACCTGCCCCTGCCTTCAGATGCTCCCAGTAACTACCTACAGGTTTCTGACAGACAGAAACACACAACTATGACTCTCCAATACCTCTTTTATGTAGTGTAGGCCATGAACAACAATTGCCATTTGTGCTTCTTTCATATATTCATGGAAACAGCTGGCCTGATACCCTTGCTGTGCTTTTCCTTGTCCTCTCTCCTCTCCTTTTCAGCAAACATAAAACATAACTAACTGCCTTTCAGCTTTGCAATGAAGTACTACAACCTGGCTGTTAATATCTGGAGCTTTTTCAGCCTTTAGTGGTGAATGGCTTGGGTGTCAAGTCTTACATAAAGGAGCTTTTCTCCCAAGCATTTTACTTGAGTAAGTATTAACAAGTTACAAACAAACATGCAAAACCACAAAATTATAAGGGGGGGCTGAATAAAAACCACAGCTGCTCTAATCAAGTCTCTCACACTTGAGGTTTTCCATGTCAAAAATCCTACTGGTTTTCAAAGAAAAATCCAGCTGCCCATCCCAGGGACATTTGCTATGAAAGGGAGGTTAATGGCAAGGAGAAGAAGAGCAAGGTCAATGGGTGCTCTGTGGTTACCCCACACTTCACCATCACCTTCAACAAGAAAGAAGAAATGGGCACAAGGGAATACAGCCACCACATCCGACTGGGAAAACCAGCTGGTCTCAGAGCTAAAAAGGGAATCCAGGAAGAAACATTAAAATGCTGGAGGAAGCAGCAGACCAGTGGAAGACAGTCAGCAGGCTAGATACAGCCAGCTCCCCCTCAGCCCCAGTGCACGAGCCCACGCACACTCTCACCAACTGCAATGCTCCGGGCACCCTTCGCGCTCGGCTGCGGAGCAAGAGCAGTAGGTGAGCCATCCCCAAACAGCTCTGCAGGCTTCAGAGGAAGCCAAAATCAAAAGCTCACAAGCACAAGGGGGGCTGAAAGAAAGGAAAAGCACAAACATGTGTAAGAGGGAAGCTGGGAGGGGGCACACGAGAAGCACAAACAATGAAAGGGAAGCAAGAGGAAACAGAAGGTAGAACAACCAAGCAGGGTGGAGGCGCGGGGGCCCTGGGCGGCTGCGCTCCAGCATGCAAATTCATGCAGTTCACGAAGACAAAGCGATGCTGTGAAAGGCCTAGAAAGCAACTACAAATATTAAAATGCTTTTCCCCTCCCTCACCCCTTAATGTGATGTCTTTATTCACTACATGCTCCTGGAACAAAAGCATGTGCAGGCAACCAGATGGCTGAATGGGGTACCAATCCATGCAACTTTCATCCTCAAATTCTGCAGGCAGCAAGGAATGCTCAAAACTGCTCTGTCACAGGCAGGCAGCTGATGATGCATGGAAAATAAGATAATAGTGTAAAGCCATGACAGAAAGAGAAAAACATCCATCAGACAGCATTGGTAACCCGCCAGAAACAGGCTAAAGAGCTGGCAGACAGGGCAACCTAATCCATTTTCCTTCTGAGAGTGGTGGAAGGGAGGTGCTTTGACAGAGGAATATGCACAGTTCCTTCCCTGGATTTTTCACTTCTGCAGGTGAAATCCTCATTGGTACCACACTCCCTCCAAAAAGAAGCAGGAAAAACAAAATCAAGGGACTAAAACAATCTTATTCCCAAAGTCTTCATCAAGACCCATCTTCAAATGAAGCGACTCTTGGAAATTCCCTACCAAACAACATTTATTATCCATTCAAAAGCAAGGAAGTTCTTCCTGTTACTACACCCTCACCATCACATCACCACTGCTGTGATACGTGAACACTGTGCAACGACTGTCATCAAGGGTTTAACCAAGAAAGTCTATTCTAGCAAGAAAGAGAACATGGAAAACCTCCTCGTAGCAGCAGCAGGTCAGACTTTTTTTTTTAAGTGAAATGTGATCAACAAGCAATAAACCTCTTGCAAGTTTCAACATCTCTCTAACAAGGGGCAGTCAGATGTTAACAGATGTAGCAATTTTCCAGATCTCAGGAACTGATGCTGGCTTCTCCACTGATGCCCCTTACCAACCTAGAACAGTCATCCAGGATGGCAACAATGATGAAAAGCCTTCAGGACCTCACAGACACTGCAGTGGATCATGGCTGGATGGGTAACCCTCAACTCCTCGGGCATCCAGGGAAGAGCCATGACCAGCCACTGCAGACCAGTGCCACCACTCTATAAAGAGGTGTTGAAAGGGTCCCTCACCACATCCGCAGGTACTAAGGGAAGCCTCCCTTCCTCCTCACCACAACTGGAAAAGGTGGTTTCAAATGTGGCCAGAGGGCCCAAGCCCAACAGGGGATGGGTAAAGCCCAAATCCACATGGCAACAAAAGATCAAGCAACAGGGTCGGGCCAGCAACCAAATTTTGGTCTTAAAATCTGTTTGAGGAACCCACACCCTTCTGTTCAGCTGGAGTAGTCACTGATGCATCAGATGCTGCTGTGGTCCTCAAGCTCAGAGGAGAAAACCATGCAAACCAGTCAATGCACCACTAGTACTCAGGGACTGGCTCATCTGACTTTTAACCTCTTAAATTAGCAAGCCTATTGCAATTTACCTCTCACTCTGTCACAATTGAAGCCAGAAGACTTATTTCCTTCCTGCATACCTAACGTAGCCTCTACAGAAATGATGGAGGAGCAGCAGCCTCAGCTTCACTGCTACAAGGACTCAGCAAGACCATATCCTCAACTATGCTAAGTTCATGGGTCATTCATGCCTGGTTTTCCCTTAGCCAAGCTAAAGCTTATTTTTATGAAGGATGCTCAAGAACAAAGCGTTTTCCAAGAGGACCTAATCTCCTCAGGGAGTAAACATCACGTCATCATCACTCAATTGCAGCTTCACTATGAGAAGCAACTATAAACGACTACATTACACAGTTCTACATCTAATGCATCTTAATGTCCTCAATGTAAAGAAAGCAGATGCAAAAGGCTGAGTTCCTCAAGCATATCTGCACAGCAACTCTACGCCTTCCCTTACCTACTATCACATCTGCACCACGCAAAATCTCAACAGGACAATACATGTATCCTATAAAATGATTTGGACATACAATAGATAACACTTTCCTAACACCACAGTACAAAATGCTGGGTTCTGGTAAGCAGCATCAATTGTTAGTTAGCTAAGAAACAGCACTTCTGCTATTTTTCCTTACATTAATGGGTGCCAATGACTGAGCACTAAACAGAGAATGATATATGGGCTTTAGTCAAATAAATTACCCCCTTTTGCCCCTCATATAAGATGATGTCCCTAAGGACTGCTTCTTCCCGTTTATGAGCCTGGTGCCTTGAAGTCTAGAAGGCCCAGCTCAACATATGGCAGAGTCCGTCAGTGCGAGTTAAATGACTGCCTCAAATGCCATAAACTCCAGACCCCGCTTCCAGCGCCCCTCCTCGCTTACCAGCCCCGCCGGGCATTATACCATATTGGCTCTTCTCGCCAGCACAGAATTTATCACATCTTGTTTGCTAAATTCAGCAAAAGCGGCTAAACTAGACAAAAAAATGCGCTAGAACAAGAGGAACGGCACCATAAATGATGTGTCATATAAGGGGGGAAAAATGGCTTCACCTGAGCAGGCCTGAGATATAAATATGTGCATATTCACGATAGGCAGGTCTAGTGCATTCCGAGCACAAATATACTCGTTAAAAAAAAAAAAAAAATAGA
>VZTN01022910.1:16364-86172 GCA_013400515.1 Erpornis zantholeuca
CCCCGCCGCGCCCCGCCGCCCCCCGGCCGCTCACGCCTCTCCCCCGCCGCTTCCCCGCAGGTCTCCGAGCGATACCGCTGCCTCCAGACCGACGCGCTGCCTCCCCACATCTTCGCCGTGGCCAGCCGCGCCTACCACGCCATGCTGGGCCGCGGGGGCGTCGGGCCCCGCAACCAGTGCATCCTCATCAGGTGAGCGGCGGCCCGGGATCCCGGGGCCGGGGGTGGCCCCCGAGCTCTCCCTGGGATCTTCCCGCTTCAGGTTCAGGTGAAGCTCATCTCCGGTGCTGTTGGTGAGTCAAAATCCGTCTGCACTGGCAACACATCCTCATCCCGACCACTTTCCAGACAGGCAGGTTGTAAGAAGGTGTGGGTAAACAAAACTGGCTTTCGTGGAGCAGCTCGGCCAGCAATCTTTACAACGCTAAAGATGTCAGGTTCACTTCTGGGTATCCTTGCCTTTGAAAAGATTTAACCAGCTCTGGAAAAAACCATTGGGTGCTCTTCTCTGGTAGCACAGCTGTCATGGTAAAAGCTGTAGTAGAAGTTGGAAGGGTGTTAATGGAAGGAATGAGTTTTCACGAGGTGGAGTTTCCCATGTGTAAGGAAGAACTAAAACATGCTTTTCTGCTCTAAGACCTTTGGGAATCTGGTCAGGGTGGATCTTATTGTCATGGGCAGTTCTGTGCACTGGAAGTCGGGGAGAAGTTGTTCTTTTAACCAAAGAGCCTACCAGTATCACAAACATTTCACTCCATCATGTCACTCTTGTTCTGCTGGAAATCTGCAGTGCAGCAGGTAACATCATTTAGCAGAGAAAGCCTCAAACAAAATAAACTAGCAGAGAAAGTATCAAACTCCAAGAAGAAAGCCTGGAAACATTAACTGCCTCTTCTTTACAGCTGGGTGTTGCAGAGAACAGTTTCAATGTTGTCTAGGTTAAAATGCTAATTGCCAACTTCTTTGATTTAATGTTCCTTTATATTTGCCTTCTGATCATCTTATCTGTATTTTCAGTCTACTTGGTGTGGAAATGAATTGCTGAAACACTGCTGAGTGTTTTGATGGGACTGGAAGCTGACTTTGAGTGGCACTTGAGCTCCACTCATTTCTGTTGCCTCCAGGCCGTTGGTGCTGGTGCTTCACATTAAGTGCTCTCAGGAAGTGGTGGCATGGAGTCAGCAGGTGCCAGAGGCACTGCTGGTAGGGCTCTGGGGGATAGAGAATGGTCATTGTCTTTGGAGGTAAAAGACAAGAAAGAGCAAGCTGTGAGAATTTGCCAAGTGGTCCGTGGTCTGGTTGTTTTCTGACAGCAGTTCAGAGATGAGGCTGATGTACTCCTGTGCATCTTCCAGCCTTTTACCTGATCTATGTGTTGCTATCACAGGAAATTTGTGGTTTTCCTCTCTATGAGCAGTGAAACACTAATTGACAAGGTTTCCTGATGTGAGCATCGTTGAGGTGAATGGGGAAGATGAGGTCACTCCTGTTAGACCACAGTTCACCACAACAGCACAGGGACACACCAAGATCTGCTGTTCCTTGTGGTCTCTTCAGTGTCTCCAACTGAGTCTGGGAGGTCTGGATAGTGTGCTTCAGAGGTTGATGTTGGATGAAGCAGCTGCTGCCAGGTCATAAGTGTTCATTGCTACGAAACTGTCCTGAGCTACAAATTCCACTGGCTCCTCTTGCCTTCCCAGTCCCAAAGGACATTAGTCATAGCCTGGGTGTGCTGCAGTACGGCACTTGGATCACCTGAAGATGACTTTGCATTTCTTCACAGCTGAGGGCAGTTACACACCTGCTGTGCTTGCAGGATCTTAATGTTGTGCTTGTTGGAGGCTCTAAGGACAAGCTTGAGCCATGGAAGTGCTGTTTGATAGGGTTTTTTTGTGAAGGAGAGGAGTCACTGAAAATTAAAAATAAACCTGACATACTGAGCTGGGGCACTGGATGGCATGTTCTCAACTGGCAAAATGGTCTTATTTTGTTTCTATGGATTTGGAGGGTGCTGGTTTGACCTGCACTTGAGATCAGGGACCTGCTGTAGTATTTGAGGTTTTTAGCCAGCTATGACACATACCTGATACCAAGCACAGAGCAGCTGGGAGCTACAAAGCAGTAAAGCCACACCACATGCTCAAAGGTCAGGTGTGGAAACAGAGACCTGCCCTCAAGTACACCTCCAGCATTTCCTGCAATTTTTTTTTTCCCATGCATATGCTGAAGTTCTCAGCTGGTGTGATGTTGGCAATCAAGGACATGTTGTCTCACTGATTCTGCATTCCCCCCCCCACAACAGGGGAGACTGCATTTTCCAAGTGCTGGTTGTTTGACTTGGAGGCGGAGGTGCTGTGGATGTGTGACAGCAGAGTGACGTGCTCTGCTGGCACTGTAAGAGTGTGGGCAGCTCTGTGCCCACGTTCCCAGCCGACTGAGGCACGTAAGTGTATGAAATGTCCAAGATCTGAGACTGCCACAGCATCTCATGATCAGTATCCAGTTGTGGATGTGATGTGGATAGGGCAAATCTCTCTGGAGAAAGAGGAAGCTGTTGGCTCCAGCATATGTGAGGGAGTTGATGTACTGGATGAGTTTTGAAGCAAAGCAAATGGTCAGTCTGGTACATCCCATCCAGAATTGTCAGCATGGGGTATATCTGTACTTCCTTGCAGAGGGAGAAAACTTCCTTGATGAAGAACAAGAACCTTGTGGGACACCCTGTGTGAAGTTGTGGTGTGTGTTTTTACATGCAATTTTGCTGAAAAAGGTTGTGAAACTCATGTAGAGCACTCTCAAGGGATGGAGCACTTGAACCATAAGGGGCAGGAGAACTTTAAGGCTGATGGAATTTATTTTGCTTTTTCTTGGCAGTGGAGAGAGTGGTGCTGGGAAAACAGAGAGTACGAAGTTGTTGTTGCAACACATAATGAGCCTATGCAAAGGCAACTCGCAGCTGGAGCAGCGGATCCTTCAGGTAGGTCACTGCAGGATGGTGCTTGAAGGTGAAGAAGCAACACTTCTGCAAGACAACTTGCATTAGGCTTAGAAAGCCTGCTGGTAAACCACCACTGGAAATCAGGGAGCCACACATAAGACACCTAAGAAAACAGTGGATAAGAATGGTGAGATAGCTGACCACAAATTAGAAGGGTTGGTAGGTCAGTAATTTTATTTGCTGGAGATGATTCCTAAATTATTGAAAACTATTGCAATCATTTATCAGGTTCTCTGTTACAAGAGATTGGTGGCATTTTTCCAAATTATTTCCTGCTTGAGGTAGAACAAGCACTTTCATTAGAAAAATGAAAACTTGATTTAATGGTACACAGCGACGAAGAATTCACACAGGCTTTAGTAACCTGTCCTTGGCTACTTATACTGCCAGGCACATACTTGCTAGCTGGCTAACTGCCATCCCTGCTCTTTTCACATATCTTTGCTAGCTCATTTTGAAACATATTTGTCTCTTTGGTCTGAAATATTACCACCTGAATTTCTCCCCAGGGAGCTGTGAGGTTTTTTAAACAAATCGTACTTTAAACCTTCTGTGTGATATATTAAGAAGAGTGAGTTCTTGGACTACTTCTCTTTGAAGTCTGTCTTCTCAGATTTCCTGTAGAAACATGGAGGTCTTTCTCTGTGTGGTGGGTTGACTTCAACCAGTGCCCACCAAGCCATTCTATCACTCCCCTCCTTAACTGAACAGGGCTAGAAAAACATGACAAAAGGCTCATGGGTTGAGATAAGGACTGTGAGATCACTCAGCAAATACCATCACAGGCTCAGCTTAGGGAAAATTAATTTAATTTCTTGCCAGTCAATATCGGAGTAGGATAATGACAAATGAGAACAAATCTTGAAACACCTTCCCCAACTCCTCCCTTCTTCCTATGCTCAACTTGACTCCCAATTTCTCTGCCTTCTTCCCTCCAGCACAGGCAGACAGGGAATGGGTGTTGAGGTCAGTTCATCACAAATTATCTGTGCTACTGTCTTCCTCCTCATGTTCTTCCCCTCCTCCAGCATGGTGTCCCTCCCACAGGCGAGAGTCCTTCCAGGAACAGACTGTTCTAGCATGGATGCCTTGATGTGATGCAGTCATTCAGGAACAAACTGCTCCAGTCTGGAGCCCCTCCACAGGGTGCAGTCCCTCAGGAGCAGGGTGCTCTAGCACAGGGTCACAAGTCCTGCCAGCAGAGCTCTACCAGCATGGGCTTCTCTCTCCATGGGCCACAGGTCCTGCCAGGAGCCTGCTCCAGCATGGGCTTCCCATGGGCTCACAGCCTCCTTTGATGGCATCCCCCTGCTCCAGTGTGGGACTTCCAGGGGCTGCAGGTGGATCTCTGCTCCCCTATGGACTTCCAAGGGCTGCAGGGGCACAGCTGCCTCACCATGGGCTGCACCCAGGGCTGCAGGGGAATCTCTGCTCTGGCAGCAGGAGCAGCTCCTGCCCCTCTTCTTTCACTGACCTTGTGTCTGCAGAGCTGTTCCTCTCACACATTCTCACTCCTCTCTTCCTTCCCTGGGTGTGCAGCAGTTTTTATCCCAGAGTTGCTGCCACTGTCACTGGTGGGCTCAGCCTTGGCCAGGGGCAGGTCTGTCTTGGAGCCAGTTGGCATTGGCTCTGTTGGACACGGGGGAAGCATCTGGCATCTCCTCACAGAAACCACGTTTAGCTCCTGCTGCAACCAAAATATTGGCACGTAAACCCAATGCCCCATGCTGTGCTTTGGGCTCTGTAATGGTGTATTAATTCAGTGTGGAATCATCCTTGATGAATCCAAGGTGAATGCCTGTGCTGGATTGTGGGAACATGACATTGATACACCTGCTGTCTCTGCTTAGAGCTGGCTTGGGCCACACTGCCAGGCTGCTTCTGACCTGAGCAGGTTCCACAAGCAGGAGAGCTGTGTTTGCCCAGCAGAGAGCCTAGAGCAAGCCAGCAGTTCCTTCACTGGAAATAATACTCACTTCAGCCCACACGAGCTGCCCTTGGAAAGCCTAGAGGTGACATCTTATTTGGTTCCTGTAGATATATCCAAGGACAAAATCCTTTGTCAGATTATAGTGTCATGCCTTCAAGATGTGTTCAATAGACTGCCCAGCATCTACTCTGAGGCATTGTTCTTCCAAGCATTCTTTGCTCAAGTACAGAAAAAATGTCATTTTTCCACATTTGCATCCAGCTTAGCAAGCTGGTCTGATTGTTCTGTTAATTTCTTTATAATTCGCTCTCCCTATGTCTACAAATTTCAGTAGCTAAGCTGTCATACTTGTATTAACTAAGTGCCACGTTGGCTTTGTTTATTGCTGCAGTATAGCACTCAAATTATCTAGTGACAACAGATACTGTGTGGGAATCAGTTATACCAACCTTATCTTTTAACAAATGACTCAATGATCTTACTGAGATCCCATCAGTTTGATTGTACCGATTGTTGTTAATCTCACTCTGCTTAGTCTTCATGATATTTGCTTCTTTGAATTTCTTTATCCAAGCAGAGATAAAATAAGTGCTCATCCATATTCATGGAATGGTTCCTTTCCATCTGAACTCTGAATAGCAAATGCTAAAGATAAGTTTTTCTGAATTAGATTTGATCTGAAGAACAGTTGTTCTGCTTCCTCACTTGTTTTAGGTGAATCCATTGCTTGAAGCTTTTGGCAATGCCCAGACTGTGATGAATGACAACAGCAGCCGCTTTGGAAAATATATACAGCTGCGTTTCCAGAAAAATACAGGTAAAGTCAAGGGCAATTACTAGCCTGGGGAGTGGTTAGGAACTGGAGGGAGTGGACTGAGCAGCCAAAACTTGTGGAGGGTATGATTTTGGCACATAGCTCCCTGTGGGAAGGATGTGCAATTAAGTAAAATCTCACAGCATCCACTGTTGGATAGGACCTGGATAGGATTAGGCCTGGGTTTGGACAGAGTGGGAGTAAGGGAAGGATATGGGGGTGCCAGTGCAGGGTAAGTATCAGTAATACTCTGTGATGCCAGAAGCCTTTGTTTCTGCTGCAAGAGGTGAACAGAAATCTCTAAGACCACAGAAAGCATGGAGAAGCCCATTTCCAGTGTGCTGGGCAGCCTACAGGGTCTTGCACACAAGAAAGCTAATTTAGACAATTCTGTGCTCCTGTCACCAAAGAAGAGACGTGGGACAGCCCAGGCAGCCTCGTGTCCCCCAGAGTGAAGTTCCCCACCCTGTCACCTTTTTGTCTGCAGTGCAAGGTGCAAAGCTGAATGAGTACCTGTTAGAGAAGTCACGGGTGGTGCAACAGGATACTGGGGAGAGGAATTTCCACATCTTCTACTACATGTTTGCTGGACTGTCTTCAGAGCAGAAGGAGATGTATGGGTTATTGGATCCTTCACTCTACAGGTAGGTCAAAGGCAGACCCTCGTTTAGTCTTCATGATTGGTGGTGAAGGGGAAAACAGCAGAATGGAGTTTTTGCCTCTGTGTTGGTATTTTGTCTGTGGGTGAGTGGAAGCTGGAGTGGGATCTAAATGGAGCTACATGAACAGATGTTAAGGATCATCATGGAAGCTGGGAGGTCTGGGATCTCTGCTGCATTACCTTGGAAAAGTTTCTTTCCCCTTCTTGTCTCCACTGCTGGTGATCTGCTTTGTTCCTGTGGGGTAGGACAGAGTTACAGTGCTGATTGTGTGACAGTTGTGTTTGGGGTATGCACTTTCTCAGGTACATAAGTGGACGATTTGGTACACAGGAAGTAGCTGAACACTGGAGGCACAAATACCAAGAGGTTTGCAATGCCCTTGACATGGTGGGCTTCGAAGAACAGGTTAGTCCTGGGGCTGTTTAATTTCCACCTGTGCTCCCTGCAGGCTCCCTGCAGCTGCTGTTTTGAAGCTCAGTCCTTTTTCTTTCTCTAGATTTTCCATGTTACTTTCAGACCACCTGAGTCTGCCGGGCTTTGTGGAGAGCTTTTTCCCACAGGGTGCCTGTGCGTCTTCCCTTAACTTCTCCAGCTTCTGGGTCCTCTGTGCAGTACATGCTACATGCCAATAGGTTTTTCAGTAACCTTTCTTTTGAATTTAGGAGCAAGTGGACATGCAGGCTATCTTGGCTGGTGTGTTGTCTCTGGGCAATGTGACCTTTGAGCCTGAGGAGAGCGATGGGTCTGTAAAAGTCAGTGAAACTTCCCAGGGGTGGCTGAAGGCTGCAGCGGTGAGTCACAAGAAATGTTGGCAGAAACCTTTTGGGCATGATGCTGTTCCCCAGTGGCTGTGTGATCTCAGGAGATGGCAGAGGATCTTTCTGCCTCGCAGTGCAAAGGTTTCTAAAGAACAAGGGTTTTTTTGGACATGTACAGTTTGACTCTGTGACTGCATTTGTGTTCGCTCATTCATACCTGAAGAGATGTGTCTCAGCTTCTATTTCTTGTGTGTTTAGGACCAGTGCCTTACATATTCAACACATGCCTTGCTGACTTCATACAACACAAGCTTTTTAAAACTAAATGTTTTATGCCAGTGATTGGGACAATGCCTTGGAGAAATTCAGGCGTGCAATATCTGTACATTGGTTCTATGTTTTCATTGGATTTTGTCCAAGGATACATCCCTAAGTGCTGTCTTTCTTTTGTTGGTTATCTTGAATTAAGCTTTCTACTGTTTTATATTAAATTATCACAGATTAAGAAATACGTATTTCCCAGGACCGTTCAAGTTTTGTTGTATGGGATGGATATATTATTCTGCTTTGTTAACAACACAGAACTGAAAAATGTGTTTCTATTTCTTTTCATTTTGATGTATTTGAAATCCCAGCACCCTTAGTCTTTGCTTTCACTCCCATCTCTTTGCCTGTTTCCCTCCTACACCATACCTGAAACAACCACCTACATCTGTTCAGCAGCCAGCTTCTTTTCATCTTACTTCTGAAAGCCTGCTCCTCGTTTTTAGCCCACAGGAGGGGAATTCCTGTTAAACCACTGAGGGGTTCAGTGTGTCTGAGTTTGCTTTGTTTTCTGCCTCTCATGTGGGTTCGTGTGCCTCTGAAGCTGAGGTGCTTCAGCACCTGCACAGTCACCTTCGTGTGGTGCTGTTCAATAAGTCATTAAATCGCTCAGCAGGGACTGGCATGGCTCCCAGAGGAGGTGAAAGGTGACAGCACTGGGAGAGCAAAACAAAAAGTGTTTGAGAGCGAGTGTGTGAGGTTGGTCACTGCGGGGGTGGAGCAGATCAGAGCCCGCATCTGACTCCGGTGCCAGCAGTAGCACTTGCCTTACAGTGGGGCTCAAAGGCCTGAGCCTGAATCATGACCCCATTACACACAGATACAATCCCCACGAGCAGAATAAGGGTTTACAGCTGACTATCCTCATCCATTTCCTGCTTCCCAGGGTCAGTTTGGAGTCCAGGAAGATGAGCTGTTAAAATGCCTGATTTGTACAACGTCAGTGACCCGAGGCGAGCAGATCCAGCGTTTTCACACCCAGCAGCAGGCAGAAGGTAGGAAACATAATGAATTGCAGATGTGCTGGCTAGAAAGACTGGATTTTGATGGAAAGGTATCCCCACACATGTGCAGCTTGTTGGGAACAAAGATGTCCTTCTGTGCCCCTTCATTCCTCTCGCACAGAGGCAAGTATGTCAGTGTTTATCTGTTTAGTCTCTTACTGACATGCAAGGCCATGAATGCTGCTTTTGTTTGGTCTCCAGGAGACTGCAGAGATTAAATGAGAAATGAAGGAATTAGCTTTGCTTTTTCCCTCAGTACAGCCCAGAAGGAAACTCTAGGTATTTGTACAAAAGAGGGGAAGGCTCCTGTTGCAGAGTGCTGGCAGTGTGCAGAGCTCTGTGTTGTAAATGGAGAAACAGCCACGAGAACAATGAGGTATCACAGTATCAGGAATGGACTGAAAAGAATAAAATAGCAAGCACAAGGTGTTATTTCCCCCTTCAATAAAACAAGAAAATAATCTAAAGTAATCTGTGCCAAAAGGTTCTGTTAAAATATAGTATCTTAAAAAGTAATTAAGAAGAGAGATTATTGCTTAAAATACATGAAAGAAGAAAATGAAGTGGGATTAGCTAGTTCTGTTTTACAAATTTCTCTAGACAGTAAAATATACATCTCTTATCATAGGTCATGTTAATTTGTCTCCTTTTTTAGAATGTCAGCAAGCTTTCTTGAATTGCATCCTCTTCTTGCCTACAGCATTTAAACACTGAGCAACCGTGGACTAGGAGGAAGAGAAGCATCCATAAAAATTGGAGCTTCTCCCTTGGTTTAGCAGTGAGGGGATCCATACTCAGTAGATCTTCAGAGGGGATAGCAAGTCTCTGGATAGTTGCAAAAGTGGCATGACTCAAAAAGGCCCTGGTATGCCATGTGGGATCTTAGAGAAAGATTGTGAAGATTTTGGAATTAAAGAGCTGGTTTTACACTTAGAAAGGGTGGGGACAATCAGACACATAGTGAACGTTTATTCTGATCTTTAAAGTAACTTTACATAGACACTGTTGCTAGAGGTGGATGTACTGAGCCAGCCCATGTGTTGTGTCCCTTGTTGTGTCCCTGTGAGCCCTTCAGTGAGCTGCTGCTGTTCTCTCTGTGCAGATGCCCGGGACTCCATTGCAAAGGTGGCCTATGGGCGAGTGTTTGGCTGGATTGTCTGCAAGATCAATGAGCTGCTGGCTGAGAGTGTGGATCCTGAGGTGGAACTGAGGGAGATAGGTGAGTTGTGCCTGCCTTGCTCCTGTTCTCTTCTCAAATGTGCATCCCTCAGCCACAAGGAAGGACACAGCATGAGGTTTCACAGCACCTGCCTGTTGGGATGTGTTATCAAAACTGTGGTCCTGCTGGAGATAAGAGTCAGCAGCATGAAGTCTGTAAGGCCTTGTTCAACTCCAAGCAGTCAGTTGATCTGAAGCAACTGTGGGGCTGTAGTTCTGGAGCACTGGCTTTGGAGAGAAGCCAAGCTGGAGTGGATCTTCTCTTAACTAACTCTCCAAGCTGTGGAGGATCTACCACTCATGTCTCTCTTGGTTGCATTTTCCCTGTGCCACAAGAGCTGTGTGACAGGAGATTTAGTTATGTGTTGGTGTACACAGTAATCTGCAGGGATAGTCTGCGGGCTCCGTGATGTGCTCTTCTTCCCTTTTTTTTTAGGCATCTTGGATATTTTTGGGTTTGAAAACTTCGCAGTGAATCGTTTTGAACAGCTTTGCATAAACTTGGCCAATGAGCAGCTGCAGCATTTCTTCAACCATGTAAGTCTGCTGAGGGTGACCTCACCTTGTGTTGCAGAGAGACCAGAACACTGCTCTACCCAGCACGTGAAGGAGAGATTAGGGAAAAACAGATCTATTGCCTGGAAGGACAGAAATAGTGATTAATGAAGCAGGATAGAGAGCAGCAACCTTCCCTGCTGGGGCAGGGGAGCCACTGGGACAGGAAAGGAAGAGGTAGAAGGATCAAGCAGTAACCCAAGTCATAGTGTTGCCTTTCCTGGTCTTAAAATTAAAAGCCAGACACAGTTAAGGGGAAAAGGGGTTTTTACCTTGGTTTTTATTTAAGGATTCCTAGGTGCACCACATCCTCTGGGTGGAATGCCCCGAAATGCACCCCAAAATGCACACAGACACGTGATACATTGCATATACAATTTATAGGCCTTGCAAATTAGCATATCTATCAAACATTCCCCAATAAGAGGCTTGAATGATCCCCCCCATCCCGAGGAATTCTCCCCTGGATGGGCCTATCTTAGTTTACAGGAAATGTTCTAGAAGGGGCCTTGGTTTCTAGGCTTTCTGGCCTCTAACTGCAAAGCTTCCAGGATGTTTGGTCTCCTAGCTTAATGAAATATTAGGTCTAAGTTATCAGACTTAAAGAATTACATGTGAGCTAAAAGCACTAAAAATACATAAAAGCTATATAAAAGGTGTATAAAAGAAAAGGCAAAAAATCATCATGGCCTCAATAGGAGCAGGGACACTTACACTCTGACAAGTGTTCCTTCTTTGTGCACCAGCATCAGCGAGTGCCAGGCTTACAGAGAACCACAAAGAACAGCAGCTACATCTTGGACCTCTCATGCTGTGGCTGAGAATGCCACACCTCCATCCTCTTGTTCAGGACAGGAAGAAAGATGTTCAGGGTTTTTTAGCCAAGTCTGCTGGGTGCTTCAACCTTCTTTTTCTTTATTTCAGCACATTTTCCAGCTGGAGCAGGCTGCCTATAAGGAAGAAGGGCTGCCTTGGGAGACCATCACATTCAACAATAATGAACCTATCCTGGTGAGTGAGAGGATATACAAATCAGAATACAACTGCTCCAACCAGCCAAGACAAAAGTCTTGCTCTTTCTGCCATGGGGAGGAGATGCACCTGGGAAGAACCTCAGCAAAGGGTGGTGAGGGTAAGAGGGGATGCCCTGCACTGCTTCAGACATGTGTCCTGTGTCTCCTTTCCTGCAGGATCTGCTCCTGGCCAAGCCCCTTGGGCTGCTGTCTCTTCTGGATGAGCAGAGTGCATTCCCTCAGGTACACATGAGAGACGAGACAGAGAAAATATTCTGGGGGGTAATATATCAATGAATATCTGGGCTACAGACAGAACTCTTGGGTTGGAGTGCAGGATGAACAGAGAGGTCCCTGTGTGTGACTTAAGAGATGGGACATCCAGTTCAGGGGCAGTCCAGTGGCCTTGGCATCCCTGAGGAGAGTCAGAGAGGAGGTACAACAGACTATTGCACAGCCAAGGGTACTTCCAACACTTTGTTTTCATTCCATGTGTCCTCATCAGGCCTCTGTTGCAGCTGATGATATCTGCTTTCTTTCAGGCAACTGATAAGACGTTTGTGGATAAACTAAACAGCAGCTTTAAGGGGAATTTACACTTCCAGCCAGCCCGAGGCCATGTTTTGGGCTTCAGCATCGTTCACTATGCTGGGAAAGTATGTACTGTTTGCAGCAAGAATGCTGTTGTAGTGTATGTTGGAGGGGGTGAAAGTGTTTCCTGACAAATAAGGCTTTGATGTTAAGGAATGTGTGGTCTGAGGATGGCACTAACAGAAGTGATGTGTTCCAGTGGATTGCCTCCTGGAATTCCCTGGGATTTATGTAAAAAGTACAGGAAGAGAAGATCCCTGAGGAAAGTGGGGCTACCTCTGGGAAGTGTAAAGCTTTAGAAAAGTCTGCTGTTCTTCCAATCATCATTCTATTAAAACTCTAATTCTAAATTAGTACTTTATGAATAAAAGTACTGTGTCCACTGGCAGCACCAAAAGACAGGCTAAAGGCTTTTTCTTTACCTATCAGGTTTCAGAGCATAGCGGGGACTATTTTTTTTGCAAACACCCAGGAACACCATATAAACAGCCAGGTAATTAATGTTTTGAAAGTGAAGGCAGTTATTTACACACTCAATGGTATCTGAGCAGCTTGAGATTTAGGACTATTGCATGTAACTTTATTACCACCAGTATTGAAACCATTGGTCCACATAAGTTGATAATTTTTGGAACAAGAGCAGATGACAATTCAGACCTTCATAACTTGCACCTTCATAATCTAATCTCAGCATTGTTGACTAAGTTATTATTTGTGGCATTCATGATTACAAAAATTAACATTTAACATGTAAAATGTGGATATCTCAGTGTTGTGCTGCACTCCTGTGGTTCTGATGCCTCCTCCAGGTGCATGATTTTGTTCCTCAGGCACCCGAATGGGGGGTGTATGTGTTTGAAGAATTCCTGTGCAAGCCAGAGTGCCTTCAGTTTAACACATGAGGAGCTCCTGGCAGGCTGTGGAGGTGGCTTTCACAGCCAGCCTGCGAGCACTGCTGTCTTTGGTGACCTGCTGCCCTTTCCTCAGGTGCAATATGCTGCCGGGGGCTTTCTAGAGAAGAACAGAGACACCTTGCCAGCCAACGTCCGTGGGCTCTTCATCAGCAGTGTCACCCCTCTGCTCAGTGTGCTGTTCACAGGCAAGTCCCTCTGCACATCCATCGTGAGCCAAGGCCCACCTTGGCATGAGTTAAGCGTGGGCATGAGGCTTCATGTGTTTCACAGAGTGTTTGGCAGCTGGCAGCACCAGGGGGACTCTGGGAATGCTTCAGCCTGGAGTTGGGGCTACTGGCATGTGCGGATCTATCAGAGCCATTTATTTCCTGCCATGGAAAGCCAAGCAGGTTTCTCCACTCCCAGAGAATTAGCCACTGCTCAGATGCCTTCCCATCTTCTCCAAGGCCAGTGCAGTATTGTCTCCACCAGTCCTTTCTATACACTTTGTTCTTGTCTAGAAATGAAGCTTGTCGAGGTCACAGATTCTAAAAATGGAGCTTCACAACTTGTTAAAACTCTGAGGTCATGCATTATTTTCTCCTACCACTGCAGTCCCTTTTTCCAGTTATCGATAAACCTTCAGATTCCCCAAGGCTTCTAAGTAGATTAAAAATTTAGAGAAAGGTCAGGTGGATGCTTCCTTGGAAATCAGCTGGCTGAACACAGTGCTTCTGGTACAGAAATTTCATTAATTTTTGGTCCTATTCAGTCCATGCCACTTTCTGGGATTTACAAGAAACTGGTGAATTTCATTTCTGTTCTCCATGTTTTCCAGCTGCTGCTCAGGACTGTCTTTTTCATTAACATTTCTGCACTGTTACTGAAGCTACTTAGCCTAGTCCCAACTCTTTAAAAGTTCATAAACATCAAACATCCAACCTGTTCTCATGTTGGATGTCCAGTTTTAGGCAATGGCTTTAGGTGCTGAACAAAAGGTTTCACCCAGACGACCTCCAGAGGACACTCCCAACCTCATTTTGTGATTTTTCTGATTCACATGAAGCCATTGCATTAAGGGTACACAAGTAGTGACACATTGTTACTAGATCCTTTAGTAAATTGGACTTCCTTGATTTTTTCATCTTGTCACTGAATTAGTTATAAGCTGACTTTAAATAACTTCCTGAGTGCTGTAGGTGAGCTCCCCATTTGCTGTCTGTACCAGTTGTACTGTGCTGTGAGATCCCTATTGATGATAATTCTATTGAAAGTCATTTAGGTTCATTTAATAATCTGATTGCCATGGTCTTCTCAGTGGCAGAAAATAATATTGCCTGCTTTGTGTTCTTCATATATTTCCATTTTCTTCTTCCTTTTATTACTTCTTTCCTTGTAGTTCCACATGATGAAACCTAACACCCTGTCTGTGATTCAGTATTGTAAGGAGGCTTGTGTGTGAACTTAGGTTTGAAAGTTTAACCCTGGTTGATTGCAAGCAGAGGTACAACATCAACTAACTGTCTCTGTTCTTCCAGCCACTATCTCCAGGACAGGGACCCTGATGCCTCACATGAAAGCCAAGGTACTTCAGGTCCACATGACAATTGATGAATGTTACCTGATAATTATTATTTGAGAAAGTGGTTGAAAAAGGGCAGGAGTTGGTTTAAAATACGAGCAGACAGCAATCAGCTTGTAACAGTTTCTCCTTTGTTTTTTACCATCTTTTGTGCTTGCTTCTGCCATTTATATGTTTAACTTGCCTTCCCACCCCTTAAATCCATTCTCCCTTATTTTTTGCCACTGCCTTCCAGCAATGCTCTTTGGCTATCAATCAAGCACTTCTTCCAGGGCTGATCCTTGGTTTTGGTCTGGTTTCAGGTGATACCAGGGGCAGACGACAAGTTCAACAGCACACGGAAGCAGTCTGCTGGAGCTCAGTTCCGGGTACGGTATTGCTGCTCTGAGGTGCCCGTGAGATGAAAGCACTGATAACTTTATCACTGCAAATATCACTGCACTGCTTCCCGAGTGCTTAGCATGGTTAGAGCAGACATTATGTATGCAGGGGTTTTCCTGGTTACTGACCATGGTGGGACTGAACCAGTTGCTGCCAGAACCCAGGAAGTTGCCAAGGCTTGAGAAAACAGTCCTTGGTGCAGGATATTGCACATCTGGCAGTGCTTTGTCTTGATGGACTGTTGATCTTCCTCTGCCCTTGCCAGCATTCCCTGATGGTGCTCATGGAGAGGATGTATTCTGCCAACCCACACTTTGTGCGCTGCATAAAGCCCAACAGCCAGAAGGAACCAGGTGTGCTGGACAACCAGGTGGTGCTGCTGCAGGTGAGTGTCCTTTACAGGGGCTTCTGCCACATCTCAGTGGGAGGGCAGATCCCACCAAAAGGCTGTGTGTGGAAGGTGACTCACTGGAGTCCCCCTCTTGCAAGAGAAAGGGTGGCCACACTTTATTTATGTGTAAAGATTCTGAGTACTGGGTTGTTTTTGTGACACAGATTGCTAGATCCAGATTTTGCAATCTTAGTTCTCTCTCATTTCTTTTTCATGAGTGTAATGAGATCTCCTTGTTGGGCATGAGGATTTATCTTTGTATCTGCCCCTCGATGGGGACTGGTACAGACAGTACTCCAGAAAAAATGCTTCCCAGAGGAGACTGTTCTCACCCATCAGCCAGGGCAACTCTGAATAGAAACCAAGATGGGATTGCTTTGATAGGATGTGAAATGCACTGATATGACTGTATTTGGATATTCTGTCAGGTCTGAGGTCTAGATGCTTTAAAGAATACTGAAAATGACTGGAAGGGTTCAGAAAGCTCAGCGGTCTCTTTAAAATATATAAGAAAGGATAAGATTAAGAGGAAGTTCATCCATGCCTCAGAGTACTTCTGTGTCCAGATTTGGAAATACAAAGCTATCCTCCAAGGGACAGAGGCAAAGCAGTACCCATGGCTGGAAGGTGAAGTTATTTCAGTCATTGGTTTTTATGGTTTCCAACTTCTAACTCAGAGTGGTTAATCGTTAGAGTTACAGGATGTGGTAAATTCAGTCCTTAACCAAGGAAAAAACTTTTCAGGAAGAAACTTTTTCATTTTGAACTGTTTAGGGCTGAATGAAGTAACTTCTGCCTGCATAGGAGCAAACTGATGTCCTAACAACCTGTTTCTCTTTGTTCTCTGATCCTCTTTGTGGTGCTGCTTCAGCTCCGGTACAATGGGCTGCTGGAGACAATCCGTATCCGAAGAGATGGTTTCTCCTGGAGACCCTCCTTTGAGGAATTTGCTGAAAGGTCTGCTAAAATCTCTGAATATCCCTTGTTAGATATTAGGGAAATTACCTTACTGCTTCATTAGGGAAATGACTCTGATAACTAGATATGGGCAAGGAGTAAAACAGCCGCTTCAAAGTTCATATGGTCTGAGGTCATGGGGTTATTTTCTGTGGGAGGCTGAGTGGGAAAGAGAGTGATTTATTGTTGTTTGCTGTCAGGGTGATAGGGATCAGCTCAGCCCATCAAGGATGTGGCTTTTACGTGTTTGTATTGGTTTGTTTTCCACAGATACGGAATTCTTCTAGTTAAACCTGGTGTTCCCCTCACCAAAGAAAGGTAGGAACGCTTTCTTTGCGGTGTGCAGTCTAGTTTATTCTTCAGAGGCTTTTACTCTGAGTAGCATAGCGAACCCAGTAAAAGGGAAAGAAAAGTAAAAAAAAGAATGGGATCTTGTGGTGATGGGGAACACGGATCCCAGGCAAGGACATTCAATGTTTAAAAAGCATTTGGTACCGTGATGAATTAAATCTTTCTTGAATTGTTATGTAGCAATTAAATTCGATTACTGTAAAGCGTTGTTGTGCTGTGAAATGAAAACTGACCAATGTACTCAACTTAAGGAGTGACAATAGTGGTCGGGGTGTCCACTGAACAAGGCATGGCAGGAGCTCAATTACTGTTGTCAGGTGCCTCTCCAGGCTTTTTCCTGATGGCCACATGTGAGAAGAAGATAAAGACAATGCTGAACAAGCAGTCAGCACTGAATGTCTCCCAAGCTACAGATGTTTCTAATGCAAGAATTTTGTCTCTGTACAGGCAAAATATACCATCAGCACTTGTAGAACCTGACTGTTACACATGGAAACCTCCTTCCAACTCTGCAGAGAGACACAGTTTTACCCCGCCAGCTTTTTCTTTCCTATATCTAGGGCAGCAGTTCCCCACCTCCTCTACTTTCACAGCCTCTCCTTTCTGCCAGTGTCAACTGTGATTGATAGTGAGAATGAATCATGTAAAGAAGCCAGCTGAAGGGATTTTTTTAGTCATTTAAGAAAAGGATTTGAATGATCTCCTGGAACAATTCTCTCCTGGCAGTAGCTCCTCCTGCCTTCACAGTGTTTCCTTGAACTTCCTGATGCTTCTGAATAGTAAGAATTGCAAACCCAAGGGAGGTCACAAGAGAATCTCATAGATGGGGGAGAGGTGATCGTAAACAGGCAGCATGGTGTGTTTGGAGACACAAAAATCATGGGATGCATTCCAGAAAAATAATCCTGTGGACCTGGATTGTGGCACTGTGGAAGCTGTCTGAGATGAAGGAAAAACACTTCTGCTTTCCTGTGTGAGATATTAGCAAAAAGTGCCACTATGATTTCACAGCCTGGATTAGCAGGAGAGGGAGGAAGCTGTCTGTGTGTTGCAACTAGAGCTGCTTTCAGTTCCAAGTGTCAGGGAATCTTTCCGAGTGACCCAAATTGTATCACTGGAGTCTGCAAAATGAAACTGGAATTGGATAACAGACTTTCTCCCAGAAGTCTTGCTGTGCTGACCTTGCAACTTGTGTCCTCCAAAGGGCTTGGAAACAAAACGAGGAAAAACACTTCTGAGAATAAAATAGGCTCTACAGAATTGCCTCCCAGGGAGTTGAAGTAAATCTGCCTCTGGGAACCCCTTTTCTGATGTTCTTCCCAAATGTGATCCTAGCTGTACCTCAAGGAGCATTACAGACTGACAGCCAGTTGCTGACTATTGGGAATTGCAGAGGCACTTTATGCCCCCAACTAAAAATGTTGGTGTTCGCTTTGGGTGGAAAATTATTTATTTCACTTTTTTCATCTCTTTCAGCTGCTTGGAGATACTGCAAAGTACAGAGCTGAAAGGCTGGATTTGTGGGTAGGTGTGGATCACTGTTGCTGGGAATGGGAAGCCTAAACTGCAGAGACTTTATACAAGTAATCTCTTACCTGGTTCTCTTCAGGGAGAACTTTGTGGCTGTAGGAATGACCGCTTCAAAGGATGATAGACAGTGTTTCTCACTGCTAAACCGTTTCTCACTTTCTCTTCCCCACTTCACAGAAAGTCACGACTTTTCTTTAAATATTGGCATCAGGAACAGCTGGCAAAGTGTGTGGAGCGACTGGAAAGGGCAGCAGTTGTCATACAGAAAGGTGAGCACTGGGACTGGGACTGGGGCATCTCTCAATGCCAGGGGCATCTCTCTCAGACCAGGGGAACGAAAGCCTTTTCTGCAGTCCCTGCTCCACCTCTGCATCTTTGCAGAGGACAGAAGGGTAGGTGCCACCTCTGTGCCAAGGCCCTGTGAAGTCAAGTGCTTATTGCAAATCCCTGGTGCTCATCCTGAATCAGGGAGAGCCCTCAGACAGTCTGAGCCTTGGAAAGGGAAAATGTGTATGCAGGAGAGCTGGGCTGAGCAAGGCAGGCACGTGATTTGGCTGTGTCCTGAGATCTGGCTCACTGTCCTCTGGAGTAAGGATTGTTTGTGAGTTGTGTTGAACTGGGGAGGGGGAAAGGAGTGAAGCAAATCTCATTGCTGCTTTCAGAGATGGGCAAAAGGGGATGAAGTTTTGGTCTGGTTTAGTTTTTTCTCTTTCCTTTCCTAACATCAGCTCTAGCAGCCTGTTCCTTCAGAGTGGCTGTGGGCAGAGTGGTACTTCCCTTTGCACAGGCTACATGAGGACTGTGCATCCAGGAGGAGGAGGAGGAGGAGGCTGTCACCCTGCCTAGTCCCTCTCTGTTGCATTTCTCTTCTGCATGGGTTGTTACACTGCTGGAACATCTGAGCAGCATCCAGCTGTGCACAGTGTGACAAACATCAGATGGTCACAAGCTGTACACAGTGGTCATCCATGGGGAAGATGTGTGGGTAGTGGGAAATAAGAGGGTGCACCTCATGAGCTTTAATAACTGGTAGAGTTGGTGTGATTGTGCAATGTCTGTAATGCTCCTGGTGAACCCTGTGATGGCTGCTTATGGGAAGGTTTTCCTGTGGGCTGGCATCAAGGAGTTCCTGTCCCCTTCATGGTGTCTGAAAGGTACTAGCGAGATAGATGATTAACAGGCCTTTTTGAAAGGCTTCGTTTTTTTAAATATTCAGATTATATATAAAAATATTAGAGATGAGAGCTTAGACATGTAATTTGCTTTCTATAAATCCGTGATCTGGCAGCTCAGAGAATAGAAGACAGTTCTCACAAGGTTTTGGCTGCCTGCTCACAGTAGAGTTTCCATTGCTACTTATTGACATGGTTCACGTGTTGAGGGCTTCGCACTGGATGAAAGACTGTCACCCAGTGTTCTTCCCTGAGAGAATTACAAAGGCATGAATGGCATTTTTTTCCTAACTGCAGCTTTTCTCTGGACAGTTTTTAGGGGATTCAGATGCAAGAAGAGTTTCCTAAAACTGTTGGCTGAGCTGAGAGCTCAAGCACAGCAGCAACACGAGGAGGCAGAGAGAGAAAAAATCCATCAGCTGGCACTGGCAGCAGCGGCCCAGGGTGAGTTACTCCACTCACACTGACCCAGTGCCTGTCCCGTGCTGTGATGATCACCTTGAAGTACTGTAAGCTCCAGGTGATGATGGCCTGCCCTGGGATGGGAGCTCCATCAGTGTGGTGGTCAGGGAGCTGAGGACGTTTCTGCTCTTTGGAAGTGTGGCTTTGTCTGTGGGGAGCGGATGCAGGATTCTATCTCCAGCAGGATCAGAGTTTTGATAACACATCCCAACAGGCAGGTGCTGTGAAACCTCATGCTGTGTCCTTCCTTGTGGCTGAGGGATGCACATTTGAGAAGAGAACAGAAGCAAGGCAGGCACAACTCACCTATCTCCCTCAGTTCCACCTCAGGATCCACACTCTCAGCCAGCAGCTCATTGATCTTGCAGACAATCCAGCCAAACACTCGCCCATAGGCCACCTTTGCAATGGAGTCCCGGGCATCTGCACAGAGAGAACAGCAGCAGCTCACTGAAGGGCTCACAGGCACACAACAAGGGACACAACACATGGGCTGGCTCAGTACATCCACTTCTAGCAACAGTGTCTATGTAAAGTTACTTTAAAGATCAGAATAAACGTTCACTATGTGTCTCATTGTCCCCACCCTTTCTAAGTGTAAAACCAGCTCTTTAATTCCAAAATCTTCACAATCTTTCTCTAAGATCCCACATGGCATACCAAGGCCTTTTTGAGTCATGCCACTTTTGCAACTATCCAGAGACTTGCTATCACCTCTGAAGATCTACTGAGTATGGATCCCCTCACTGCTAAACCAAGGGAGAAGCTCCAATTTTTCCTTGTAAAATTGGATGCTTCTCTTCCTCCTAGCCCACGGTTGCTCAGTGTTTAAATACTGTAGGCAAGAAGAGGACGCAATTAAAGAAAGTTTGCTGACATTCTAAAAAGGACACAAGTTTGCCTGGCTGTGCTGGAAGGAGGGCCAGGCTGTGGTTTTACCACATAATCCATGCAGCAGAGCCTGTCCCAGTCCTAGGCATGTGAAGGATGGATCTCATGGATCTCGGATGCTAAATTTCACCTACTTATTTCTTCTTGTTGCAGAAAGAAACTCCCTTCCAGTCCCCATGCCACGAAAGAGGCGCCCTCAGTCTAATCCTCCTCCTTCCGATCAGTCACAGCAGCCACCAGTGCCACGGCCACGCAGCAAACTAACAGAGGTAGAAATGCTGGCTCTGCTGGGGGCCCCTTAGCCAGATGTGCTGGTTCCCTGCTCCATCCATCCATTCTTCTGCTTGCACATGTTCTCCTGCATGCAGTCCCAAGAGAATATTGTCATTCTTGTTGTGAGAGGTGTGAGTCCTGTCCTACTGTGGTAAGTTAAAAAGCATGGTCAGGACTTCTGAGGAACTGAAAGCAGCATCTCGTAGTTGGTGACTGATCTTGTCTTAGGGGCTCAGGAATGGGATCACTTGCCAGAGTGATCTCTTCAAATTTCCCCTGCCTTTGACTTTGCTTTCATGCTGACTTTCCCTCTCTCCTTGCCTTCAGTCCACTCCTTTTGATAACTTCTTGAACCCTTCTGTGCCTCGTCCTGTTCTGGGAGCTGAGGAACAGCCTGGGGAAGAAGCAAAAATGAGGAAACTCAAGAGAGGAGCAACTCTCCGCTGGTTCAAAGAGACACAGGCCCAGAAGGTCATGCAGGATGATGGGGCCTTTCCAACCTGGCTGCATGGGCTGATCAGTCGGAGGTGGGTGCTCTGGACACAGTGGCCACAGGCAGAAGCCACTGTGCCCTTAGGAGGATGGTGTATCTTGGATTGGCCAGGCTTTGCTTCCTTAAGGAATGGGAGTGACCTGCATAAATTTTCCCTTTTAATCTGTGAGCATTAAACCCTTAGGGGGAAGCTTAGAAGTCCTCATCATAGGCTGAAAATGCTGAAATTTATGTAGGTTCACAGAAAGACTATGGAAACTCATAGTAAATAAGTCCACTGTAGGTCCCTAAATACAGATCCTGTGTAGGGATGGGAGGATTGTAAAGTAATCAGAGAGGAAATACACATATGCACTTTCGCTGTTGTGGGCAGATGTGAAGATGAACTTTTGGGTTAATTCATTATGACTGTTTTTCATATCCCAGTTTAGGTCAGGAGGAGACCCCAGTTTACACAGGAGAATATAGAATTCAGCTTTTATTTTAAGAAGTATTAATAGGGGCTTTAGTGAGTACTCAGTGGCAAAACTCTGCTGAAGTACCCTGATATAGGAAAAGGAAGGGTTTTTGTTGATACCTCTGCCTGTCTAAGGATGGTGCAGCATCCTTCTACTGCACTGATGATGACATTTACTTCTACTTAGGCTGGGAGAGACATCCAGTAAGCCCTTCTTTATTATGGAGTTGTTTACACGACTTTCTTTAAATGCTTGAAGTTTTTGTACCACCTCACACTTCACTCTTTTGGCTGAGTCAAGCACTGCTTTCCAAGCAGTGGCATAATCAGAGAAGTGCTGATTATGCCAGTGATCAGATAGGAGCAGGATGGCAGTGTGGTCTCACTTGAGTGCAAAATGATCTGTGCTGCTCCACGCTTGTTAATTGCCAATATCCTGTAATTGGTGGGATTTCTGTGTCCGTGTTGCTGCCATTTGAACGCTCTCATCATCTTGCTCCAGTTTCTAACTTTTTTTCTGTTCCAACTGCAATTCTCCTTTGATCTTATTAGATCTAGGTTCTTAGATTTTGTCAGGCTATCAGTGTGAACACTTAGAGACATTACACAGCACATTAGCTTAGTAAAGAACACTACAGTAGCTCACAACTCCCTGGTAGCTGCATTTCTTTTTAATTTTTTTTTAATTATTATCTAGGCCCTAACCTGTATTAATGCTTTTGTCCACACATGAAAGAATGAAGGAGAGGAATTAGTGCCTGGAAGACAAAACTGTCTAAATTCAAGTACAGACTAGCCATGAGCCCTGCACAATGAAGGGCATGGCAGATCATTCCCTAAGACAGTGGTGCTTAAGCAGAGACTTTAGTCTCCACACAGCCATGTGAACTCAGCTTCATGAAATGGAGCAGCCAGAGCAATCTCAAATTGCAGTGGTAATTTGCAGTCACCTTTAGCCTGGAGCAAGGCACATGACAAGCACAAAGCAGAGCTTTGTCTCTTAGGCAGAGAAGGGGAAATCCTCCTTCCAACAGGAAGTTTAGAAAGCCAGAGTGGTGTAATCCAAGTTGGTGTTTATCCAAGGCACAGGGCTTACCCAGTACCCCACAGCATCCTGACTTCTTCATCCCTGGACCATAGGAAGTGCACATGTGCACAGATTCCCCACCTCAGTGATGCTTTGTGACGTGCTTGGTGCTGGAAGGCAGCTGTTGCTATTGTGCTTATCAGACTGCTGGAGCAGCTTTGGAGCAGCCCTGCTTGGAGGCGCTTTGGCTGAAAGTATTGTGCTTCCTCAGCCTGTCAATGCCTCCTGCACCACCAAGCCTCTGTCAGGAAACATGTAGCTAGGAGCACACGGGGCAGATGCTGGGCTCCCTGTGACTCTGCTGGGGCAGCACATGAGATAGGATGTGAATCCCTGCTGTGTGGCAAGGCAGCTTCTGGCTCTCTGCTGAAAAACTCTTTCCTGATTCCAGGGAAGCTGAAAACTTGCTGATTGACAAGCCTTTGGGTTGCTTCCTTGTTCGGATCAGCCAGAGCCGACCAGGCTACATCTTGACGTACCGGTAGGTAATGAGCACAGGGGGCTCAGGGGACGCATTACTGCTGTCTACAAGTCCTGACAGGAGGCTGTAGCTAGGCAGGGGTCAGCCTTTTCTTCCAGGCAACTGGCAACAGGACAAGAAGACAGAGCCTCAGGCTGTGCCAGGGTAGGTTCAGGCTGCATGTCAGGAGAAATTTCTTCACAGAAAGGGGTGTCAAGCACAGGAACAGGCTGCACAGAACAGGCTGCCCAGGGCAGTGGTGGAGTCACCATCCCTGGAGGTATTTAAAAGATGTGTAGATGTGGCACCTGGGGACATGGTTTAATGGTGGACTTGGCAGTGCTGGCTTAAGGGTTGAACTTGAGAATCTTAAAGGCTTTTCCAGCCTGAGTGATTCTGTGAAACTGAGCACCGCAGGAAATTCTGTGATCCTGGAATTCTACAGTCATAGAATTTGTGAATTCAGTCATTCTATAAAACTGCTTGGCTGCAGGAGATTACCTGTTCCACAGAGGAATCCAGTGAGGATCATGTTCAGCTTCTTCTGCTGTGGGTGCCCCAGAAAGTTTGTAGGAGCAGATGGGACACTGCAGAATTTGTCTCTTACTGAAAAAATAGACCAGTTTTTGTGGGTGAGGCGCTGTGGCTCCAAGGGAGAGGTCCTGCTTAGGCTGTACTCCATGGCTGAGTGGGCAAACCAGGCTGGAAGGAGCACTGAGAATGCAGCAACTCTGAGCACACGTCAGTGCACAGCACATCTGCCTCTGCCTGATCCTTGTTTCTGAGGATCCTGATCACAGCTGGCCTCTGCAGACCACGGGTGCAGGAAGCAGGAACCAGGTTGTGACACACTGAGGCCCCATGTCATGACTATTTCTGTCTGTCCTTCTCCCCAGGGGTGAAGGCCGCTGCAGACACTACATGATCCAGATGCAGCCCAACGCACGCTATGTCATCCTGGGGGAGGACCGGGCTCACGCCTCGCTCACCGAGCTGGTGAGGTATCACCAGACCGTGGGCATCCAGCCCTTCATGGAGATACTGACTGTTCCCTGTGGGCAGGTGAATATCCGGGAAAAGAGAATGGGGCATGGACTGTGCCTTGCGTGAGTGGTTAGTCACTGCAGCAGGATCTCTTTTGTGTTCCTGTTGAGGGGTGTCCCGTTCTGGCCGAGCAGCTTGGCTGCTTCTGCATGCACTGGGAAATGCTAGTAGCTGGGGAGTCCTGGGGTGGGGGAGAGGCACTGGCAGGTGCCCCCTGAATGTCAGCAGTGGCCACAGATGGGTGTTTCTCTTTGTTGTGCTGTTAGAGACATAATGTTAGAGACATTACACAGCACATTAGCTTAGTAAAGAACACTACAGTAGCTCACAACTCCCTGGTAGCTGCATTTCTTTTTAATTTTTTTTTTAATTATTATCTAGGCCCTAACCTGTAATATGTGTAATATGTACAACATGTGTAATGTCTCTAACTCTGAACACAGTGTTGTGTGAGGCATCTGCCAACCACTGCTGAATCCACTCCTCCTTTCTCCAGAAAAGTAGTGAGAGCCTGAATTACGAAAATCTGGAGGGTCTCACGCTGAGTTCACCAGCAGACAAGGGGGACACCCCTCCAGAGAAGCAATCCTGCCCCTCCACACCTTCCACTGGCAAACCTGCTCTGCAGTGGTTTAAGAGGACCAAGAATTTCCAGAAACAGCAGACCCCAGACACGAGTAGAACAAAGCCTGGCCCTGGAGAGAGCAGCCAACAAGCCTTCCCTCGCCTCCGCTCTTCCATACGCCTGGCAATGCAGGAAATCCAGCAGGTGAGCTGGGGCATATCCTCTGCCAAGCCACAACCCCTCTGGGACACGTGGAGTTTCCCTGCCCAGAGACAGGAGAGATGAGGCTTCCACAACCAGCACTTGGTTTCTTAGCTCATATAGGTTTCTTTTGGTGGTCTTGGGATCAAGACTGTATTTCTTGGAATATTCCTTGTCAGCCTGTGCTCCCCACCTAATGCTGTTTCTCTGCTTCTCACCACAGTTCACTTCCATTTCCATGAACATGTCTAAACAGAGGAGCTCACTGCACTGAGGATGTACAGCCTGGGAAACACGGTAAGAGGAGGCAGTGCACAGGAGGGAAAACAGCAGTTGCAGCTTCCTGGGAAATGGAGGAGCAAAGCAACTCTTCCCTTTGTGTCCCACCTGTAGCATCCTCAAACTATGTAGTAGAAATAGAGCAGGAAAAACAGAGCAGCAGCCAGCTTCCATTCCAGGACTACAAAGAGACCAGGAAAACCAGGGAAAATCAGCCTAAATTTGGGTTCCCAGCTGTGTTGCCCAGAGGACTTGCAGTACAATGGCCAGGCTGCTGGAGGGAGCTCACAGTTTGCTGGAGGCCTGGGGCTGGAAGGACTACTGCCGAAGTAGTCAGCTGCAGTGGCTTCATGGGGTGGAGAGAGGTGCTGGGAAGGGAGCCCTGCAGGGTGGCAGAAGCAGCAAAAGGCTCAGGACTTTCAGCAGTGTCTCGGCAGTGGAAACACAGCTAGTAACTGAGACTGTGATACACTGGGTGGGTGACAGGAGTCTGGAGTGTGCCAGAAGAGGCCTTTTGGCAGACTGTGTTACCTGAAGTATCTGGTGGATGTGCAGCTCCCCCGTCCCACTCAGCTGCTGAAGGCAGGTGGGAGCTGTAGTGGTGCTGTTGTACAACTCTAGAAGAATCTGTGTGTGTGTCAGCTGAGAGTGGAGAGGGATCAGAGCATGCTTTTGGCTGCTGACCCACTGCAGGGCTTCCCACCACACACCTGGATTGCCAAGTTTCCTGTGTGGTTCTGCTCCCATGTTGCAACTCATGCTGGAGCAAAGTTTTTAGCTGGGGCCTGTCTTGTCTTTCTCTTCATAGCTGAGAAAGACTGGATCTCTTCAATAGCTGAGAAAATCCTCTCCCTGAAGTGTTTGGCTTAATTGCTTCATTCCTGTATGTACTGTTCACTGATGTACCCAGGGGATGCTCCCTATGTCTGAGGTTAGGCAGAGGAATGATCAAACACAGGAATCTGCGTAGATAACTGTAAGCTCGTTGTACTGGGAGTTCAGCTAAATGAAACAATTTTATGTCTTCCAATGTGTTTCTTGACTGTCTTTCAGGTCCAAGTGGCTCAGACCTGTCCTCTTCCAGTGCTGTTGGGCCTAATAGTCAACATATCCAGATATACAGCAGCCTTTTTCCTTTTCATTTTTTCCTGTTTTTGCTGCACCCAGCTGGCCCTGTGCTTTTAGACAGGGCTGATGCAGAAGTTCTGCAGAAGCTTTCCTGAGCACTGAGGAACTGTGACTGCAGTATGGTACTGGAGCAGTCTGATCCTGGCAGAGGGCAGAGGATGGGAACAGACACACTCTGCACAGACCCACAGTGCCTGACAGTCTGTGTGTCAGTACTTCAGTGTTCCTGGGGACTCCTCGCCTGGCACTGTGAACAGTCACAAACTGGGTATCTCCCAACAACCTCTTCTATCACAAATACCTGATAACCTACCTCTTCCTCTTTAAAAACTCTCTGTTTTGGTCCTATGTATCTGCTGCTCTGGGAGCCAAGGGAAGATGGGCTTGGGCAGTAAAAAATAAAACTGAAGTGTCCTTTTTGTTGAGTGCAGGAGCACTTGAACAGAAACTGGCACAAGGTCAAGAAGATCTTTCTTGTAGAGGGGATTCACTGCCCTTGCCTCAGTGTGCTGGCACACTGCTCCACAGTCCTTAACCAGACCTAAAGTCAGGGGATCATTGGTAAACCCTCTCACTCATCCTGGCTGGAATCTCTACAAGTCCAGGCTGGACAACATGCTGCTTTACACTGAGGGTGGGTAGAGGCCTTGGAGCATAAAGGACCATACTACTTGTACTGTTTTTCCTACCTTTTAAAATAAATCTCTTTTTATTTCCCCTAAGGAGAAGCTCATAATTTTCTTTGTTGCTGTTACCTGCAGTCAGTTCAGCCACAGTCTGCAGATGAAAGAGAGCAGCTAACACCTCTGAGGGTAGACATGGCATCATGTGAAGTGTCTCAGTGGAGAAGCTCATGGGGCACTAACCCTGGCATACAACTGCTACCTCTCACAGCCACTTCTCCTTTACTTACTTAGGCCTGAAGTACTTCTGGAATACTCCTTACTCCACCTGTAACACTCTCCTCCCATGCCAGCCTCTTCTCCCTGTGGTTCTGTTTCCCTGGCTCTGCTCCAAAGGAGAACCAAGCTGCCCACCCTGCCTGCACCATCCCTGAGAGGCACAAGCACAGCTGAGTGCAGGCTGGTGCTGTTATCAGTGTGATATAGGGTGTGAGTTGCAGTGTCTCAGTACCACCTTTAGTCATGGGGCTATTTCCCCTGTCTCCCTCTGCTCTGGTGCTGAGCTGTGCTGGATCACAAGGCAGCGCTGCTGGCTGCAAGTCAGGGAAGCAGCAGCTGTTCCTGGCTCTCCCCAACACTGCCTTGCAGCGTTAACACACCTTTTCTCTTCCTCATATTGGGTTTTGGCAGCTGCTTTGAAGCTGTTCAGGAGAGAACCAGTCCAGGCAGTCAAAGGCTGCTGTTGGCACATTCTTCCTGGCTGAGCCCAGGGGCATTTTGCTGGGCAGCCTTGGCCTCTTTTCCAGTGTTCTCCTTCGTTTTCTCAACCACTGGGCTGCGGGGAAGCCTGCCTTCTGGGTAGCACATAGAACCACTTAATGGTCAAAACATTTCTAGGAACTTGGGCACATGGCTGACACATGCATGGGAAATGCATGTCAGTAATGAGGTCCCTCAGTAACTCTTTCCTAGCTCCTGTGCCAAAGAACGTGGTGCAAGCCCAAGGCTGAGATCCAGCTGCAGAACAGCTCCTGTATCCTGGCAGGGATCATGCTGAACTAAGGAGGGTGGTGAAGAGCTCTTCTCAGCAGTGCCTCCGGTACCTCCTGGGTGCTGCTGCAGGTACGGCTCACAAATGACACTGACAGGAATGACATGAGGGGAGGGCCAAGACAATTCCCTGCATGGCACATCTGGCAAGCTTTCCCAAAGCAGAGCAGATAAATCACAGATTTCTTTCGCCTCTGTTGCAATGGGTGGGAAGTTGAATCACAGCGTGTGCAGCCAGGAGCCCGGCACAGAGCCAGGCAGCACACCTGTGCTGGCAGGTCAAGCTTCTCTCACATCTGTTACTTCTGCTTTTTCTGTGACAAGGCAGGAGGGAACCAAGGGAAGAGAGGGTGAGAAGCTGCTAGTCAGAGGAGGTTATGCAACACAGGAGGCATTGACATAATTTCTGAAAGGCTTGGTTTGCAGAGTCATTAGCAAACAGTGTCCTGCCTACGCACAAAGCCTTGCCAGGCTTCTGGAGAGCGGTGTGGCTGGTGTTGGGCTGTCACGGACACAAATGTGTGCCAGCAGTTGGGGAAAATGGAAGGAAGATGTGGGAATACAACAGGCTGCTGAAAAATAAAATGCAGATTTGATATCTCTAGTGTGGTCTTTCCCTGTGCGCTCCCAGCTCATGGCTGAAGCCAGCACTGTGTGGAAGCGAAGAATTTATTTCATCTTCTTGCTGAAGATGACCTGTCCTATGAGGACAAGTTCTGAGAATCAGGGTTATTCTGCCTGCAGAAGAGAAGAGTCTGGAGAGACTTCATAGCATCTTCCAGTACCTAAAGGGGCTACAAGACAGGTGGAGAGAGACATTTTCTGAGGGGCTGTGGTGGCCAGATAAGGGGCAATGCCTTCAAACTGACAGAGGGCAGGTTTAGATCAGATATCAGGAAGAAATTTTTTGCTGTAAGGGTGATTGAGGCACTGGAACAGGTTTCCCAAGGAGGCTGTCTATGTCCCATCCCTGGAAGTGTTCAAGGCCAGACCAGATGGGCAACCTGCTCTAGTTGGGAGTGTCCCAGCCCGTGGCAGGGAGTTGGAATGAGATGATCTTTAAGGTCCCTTCCAACCCAAGCCTTTTTATGATACAATGAGCTGGTTTTCTGCTGAAGAGGAGCAGGTTCATGGGCAGCCCTACCTCATTTCCTACAGTAGCATCTTACCTTGTGGCATGCTGAAAGTCACGGCTCAGAAAAGAGCAAAGAAGAAATCGTGTAAGCCAGAGTGGGAAGACCTTTCATGATATATCACCCTACAGTTCAGCTGGTGTTTGATGAACCCTATGGGATGAGGATGCCCTCACAGAGAGGGCAAATACCAGCCTCTCTTGGGCTGAGTTAGCAGGGGGCAGCACTCAGAAGATGGTCAGGCAGCCTGCAGATCCCCTGATCACTGCCTTTCACACCCCATGGGACTGAGAGGAAGGATAGGAATAGAAACACAGGCGTGGGGAGCTGGGTGGAGCCAGCACACAGGAAGGTGGGAAGAGTAGCAAGCTGGATTTGCAATCCACAGGGAGTGAGAACTGGAAGAGCTCCTCTGAGCCTGAAGGCTTGGGAAAATTTTATTTCATAATCTGGGCCTTAATAGTCATCCCCCTACACTCCATCTTTGCAACTGGTACTTCCTAGCATCCTTTAGAGAGCTTCCCTAGCCTCCTTCCTTGTTTTCAAAGAAGGGTTTTGTGCCCCTTTGTCACCTCCCTCTGTCCTTTGCATTTGAATGATCTTAGCTGCAGACATTTTAGCCAATCACCTTAGACTAAGATCTACTCCAGGTTAGTCTTGTTCTACCCAAACTAAAACTCTGTCTTGCCTTTGGCCCTTGAGGTATCTAGTCAGCAATTGCCCATCAGGGTGGCTAAAATAGAAATTTTCACTCTCTTTCCACTCTCAAACTTCTTTGCTCTCCTTTTTCCCAGTTCTGTGTTTCCTCTTCCTCTCCTCAGTCTGGCCATCACCCCGAGGTACATTTGAGTTTTGGGAATGCAAACCTGTAACCCAAACACCAGTATGGCACTTACACTCTTTTCACAAAACTGGCAGCCTTCACATTGTTTTCTTTCTTCCTGGGCAATTTTAGAGTGTATGTTGACACGTTTCCTTCCCCAAATGTGCCTTAAAGACCAATTTGGCCCTCAGCCCAGACAAGGGCTATTCCACACTACCCTTAGCCTCTCTCCAGCCTGTGTCAAGTGACCATGGAGTGTTTGACAGCATCTCTGAGATACACTTGAACAGTCTTTCCTATCTTCTGGTTAACTTCATTGTCCATACCAAGTGTTCGCATGGTGCGACTTTTCTTTGCAACAACATTTAAGCCTGGCTAATTGACCAGGGCTTTGCTTATCAGCTTGCTCCTCCTGGTGCACCACAAGAGCACAGAAACCACTGGGAGATTTAGGGGACAAACCAGCCCCAGAGTCTGGCTGTGAAGGTGGCCAGTGAGGTATGCTTGGGGCAGATGGAGGAGCAGTGTAGGCATAAAGCCATACTTTCTCTGCCACATGTTCTGAGCAATGCTCTGCTTCATCTTATTCTGACCAAAGTATCATTTCACCTAGCAGTCCTTGCTGCATTGTTCTTCCATGAGAGAACCTGATTGCTTTGGATCCATTCTGCATTATTTTCATCCTAGAAATCCTGGTTAATAAATTCCTCAGACTTACAGAATCAGAATGGGTAAGGTTGGAAAGGACCACATTTGGTCCAACCTCCCTGCTCAGGCACAGTCATCCTAGAGCACATCACAGAGGATTGAGTCCAGATGGCTCCTGAATATCTCCAGTGAGGGAGACTCCACAATGCATAGTGGGAAAATACTTAAATTTGCTTTAATCTGTTATGTCATTACTTGATTAATATGCTCTTATTCCTATGCTATAAGACATAACAAGTTGTCATTTCCAAATTACTTCTGCCACCTCAAATGTTTTTCAACACATCCATTTGCCTCCCTTGGCTGTCTTCTTTGTCCTATGCAGTTGATTTTCCCTTTTCCCCTTTTCCATTTTGTCTCAGTTTGAGACAAAACTCAGGGGAGAAATATTCTCTGATAGAAAGCAGGATTTCAATCACTATTTTCTTCACTAGGTTTGGGAAAAAGAAATATTTTTTCGGAGGAAAATGAAGAGGGAAAAACTATTTATTTAACAAAACACACAGAGAAAGAAAATAAGAAAGGATAATAATGCTAAACAATAAAATTTTTCGTTTGGGAGAGGGACGAAAAAAATCTTGGAGAAGTCTTTTCAGCTTTGATTTTTTTTGCTGAGTTGACTTGGGGAATTTCCTTTTTTATCAAACTAGTGGAGAGGATTTACAGAGGGAACCCAATTTTCTTAGAGAGGTTTTTTGAGGTTTTGACGCTTTAAGTATAGAAGAAAAAGAGAAACTAAAGTCTTAAAAAAGGAAGGAATAAAAACTTCTTTTTTTTTTTGTTCGAAGGAAAAAAGAAGAAACTGAGACGAGAGAAAAAAACTCTTGCTAGCAAGCGTTTCTTACACTTGACTTTGAACAAAGATTTTTGTGGACTGGTTTTTTTTCCTTTCCTCTCAGGTACTACAGAAAGGCATAAAATTCATTTTTTGGTTATAAAGCAGACGATATAGGATATATCATACACCATAAAAATCACCCTAAGACACATTTCTTCTTAATTCCATGGTACCTTCTCTGAGAAGGAAAGGAGAAAACCTTCAACTGATCCCCAGGCCCCTTTCCTGGGCTTAACTGGTCTGAACTCCTTCTTTGTGCAGGTAGAGTTTCTCCTTGAAAATACATCTACCAATTTAATCTACCACAATTTAATTTGTCATTTTATCCCCCAGCTCTTCATACTGAGATGTCATTTTTGCTACACTGCATTCTTCAGCCTTACCATCAAACTCTTCCCCCCCACTGCTCACACACAGACCATCTATGAATACATTAAAAATCACAGGCCCTGGCATAGGTGCTGGTGGGACACAATGGTGTGTTCCATTTCAAACACTGACTGTTTCCCATTCATTATCTTCTGCCTTACTATTAACCGTGGGAATAACCGTGTTGTGGAGGAGAGCAATTCAGCACATTAGGTGTGGGATCTTTCTGAAAATGTTTTGGGCATCCTTTAATATCTGTCTGTACAGCCACATTCATTAAACTGTATTCCTCCCTCCTTTAAAGAGTGAGACATGAATTTCTTCTGCTGGAGTGGGATTGTTCCTTCCCCTTAAATCCCATTTCTCTTTGTGTCCATGGCTGCTACTCCATAGCACTCTGTTGGAATTCCTCCAGACCTCTTGGATAAATGCCATTTACTGTTTGTATTATCAATTTGGGTTTAAAGATACCCTGCTAACTGCTTTCACTTGAATCATCTGACCCTGCAAAAGGAGATTGTAGGATGGGATTTTCCCTTCATTCCTTCCTGGTGTGGATTACTCCTTTTTCTTTTCTGCTGGGCCGCTACCTTCCCTGAATGGTCTTTCACACCTCTGGTAAACTATTCATGGCAAATATCCAGGGCAAAAATGGTTTTTTTTTTGGAATAGTTTGCTGATTTGGGGTTTTGAGGTTTTTTTAATTTTCCAGGTTATCACTCTAACAGACTCTGTTGATTTTCTATTTAATTTGTTGTGGTTACACTTCTTCAGAGAATTGCTGGAGGTGTCGAAATATTCTCAAAAGGCTGAGTTGCCTCTTCCAATATGTCTCATTTTCCCTTTTGCACGCTAATTTCAGTTTTTGGAAATTGGAGTTTCCCAGAAACCCACTAGAAAATCCTATCAGCCACCTTTTTGCTTCTTGTAGCCAACTTTAAACACCACTTCAGATTTCAGTAGCTTCATCTTGAGCTCTTTTAGAGCCACTTTGGAGGAGGTTGGAATGTGCAGGACTTTTCACAATGGCACAGAGTGATAGGACAAAGGGAAATGGCCTTGGAGGAAAGACCATACATTTAGATTGGGTATTAGGAAGGAATTCTTTACTGTGAGGGTGGTGAGGCACTGGCACAGGTTGCCCAGAGAAGCTGTGAATGTCCCATCCCTGGCAGCATTCAAGGCCAGTTGGATGGAACCTGTGCAACCTGGGATAATGGAAGGTGTCCCTGCCCATGGAAGGGTGTTGGAAAGAGCTGATCTTTAAGGTCCCTTCCAAACCAAACCATTCTGTGATTTTACTAGGCATCCAGAGAAGGAGCAGAATTAATGCCCTGTGCAGCACCATGGAGCTGAGTCTGGCAGCAAAGTTATGGTCAATGTTTAGCCCCTCCTGTGTTACATCACACTTGCATGAGGCTTTGGACATTTTTTGCTCTCATCACATATTGGGAATGCTGCATGTTTCCAGCAGAATCTCTGGAGGACGCACAGTGTATCTGAGGCTTACAGCTGCTCTGGACAGGGCAGGTCAGGCTAAAAGATTTTCAGGTTGTGTTTTGGTCTGTGCATCAAGTTTGTCTACTGTGTCTGGCATCAGCTCTTCATCTCACAGATCCTGGCAGCTGACAGCCAGGGGAACCCCCAGTGTACCACAGATTTTGTTCCCAAAGCTGTGCTTGGCTTCCAGTCAAGCAAAAACATTTGGCAAATTAAGATGTTGGAAAATTAGTAAGAAACTCCACATTGTCAAGAGACCTGGGAGAGAATTTCAAAGTGTTTCTCCTGCTGCTTTTGTGCTTTGGAGGTGTCTGCCAGCAACTGAGCCCTGCTGTGGCTGGGCTGGCAGGCATCAGCTCAGTTGCTCAGTCCCTGCCAGAGCCATCGTCTCACCAAATATTGGCTGGAATGACAGCAACAGCACAGCTGAGGGCCTGCTGAGCTGAGCCTGCAGCAGCCTCACCACACTGCATGTGCTAGGAGGAGAGCAGGGGTACAGTGGCTGGTACTCCAGGAGCTCTGGACAGCCCAGGGACAATGTGGTGGCTTCCCTGGAGGAACTGAGGCCATAGCATCAGGCAGATCCCAGCCAGGAATAGGCAGTTATCACTCCATCTAAAGGCTGCAAGAGATAGCTTGTGTCTTTATATGCCTACAAGTTTGCTGTTTTCCTGGATGAAGACTGAGGGGGAATGGACTGCAATCTTGGTGAGTTAGGTAATGGAAAATATTTGCCAGTGCAAGACACAGAAATGCTTCTGTAGAAACCAGCCTGGATCCAGCACAGTCACCCCTGATCCACAGCTCAGTATTCTTAACACAAGCCACTTCCTCAGGGCAGGTTTTAGGTGCCCACTGTGCTCACTAATGTTGGAGCTGGGGCAGGGGGTTGTTATCATGGGTGCTGCTCCAGCTCCAAGCCAGCTCTGCACCACACCACTCACATCAGGCAGGAGCTACCTCTGTGTCTTCACATCCACAGCAAGGTTAATTTACAAGCTGTCCTCAAACAAGGGATAACTGGGGTTTCAGAGGGGACTTTGTATTTGAGATAAAGCTGAAAAAACATAACCCCGTGTTGTAGCCAACAACATTCAGCAACGCTTGCCTTTAGCTTTCCATTGCAGTTCTCTTCTGATTTCATCCAAATGTGGGTGAATCTGTTCTAGTTCTCAGAATCTAAATGCAGAACTTCTATCCCTAGTTCCACTTCTCCTTAACTAAATCTTTCATTCCTCTCTACCCTGTCTTAGAAAAATACAAAATGGAACTTCTCTGGAATTGTCTGATTTCTTTGAGGAAGCATCACAGGACGTGGGGAATGGCCTGTTTGTGCTGAGGGCTCCAAGAAGAGGTGCCATTTTTCCTCAAGACCATTGCAATCAGCCTGTCTGGTGCCCGCATGCTCTAACTCTGTGTGGCTCCTGCGACCTGCTGCAAGCACAGACCATTCCTCTGGTTCTGGGGCGGAGGAAACCTGGCTGCTTTTCAGCCAGATGGCTAATGGCTGGGGCAGGGGACAGCACTGCTAACACTGCATCAAAGGCTTAATGAATTCCAAAATCATGTGCTCCACGTGACAGCACTAATGCTTCCCTTCAGCGGCTCATTCGGGATTTGGTTAAAAACACATTTGTCTGACGAGTTCCCAGAGCTCGTTACTGCTCTTTTGATCCTGTTATCCCCTCGTGGTCCTGCTGCCGTGGAGGGAAAGGCAGGGGCCGAGTCTCTGCAGGGCTGGGAACTCTGTGGGCCCCACAGCTTCCCCTGGGCATTAGCCTTGCCATGGGCACCAGAGCAAGGAGAGCAACAAAATGAATCACAGGGGACGTGGGACTGCAGGCTCTGTGGTTGGAGTTCCTCAGTTTTTTGCTGGGGCTTGCCAAGTCCAGTTTTTCTGGGACAGATTTTTGTAATCTGTAGAAGATGTTGTTTGAGAAAGAGCCTGCAGTTTAATAATAAATGGTCCAGGTTTCCCTGCAGCATGTGTAGATGACTTTGCAGTTGTCCAGGTTTCATAATAAAGACCTGGTGTTTTCTGCCTGTGCTGGCCAAACTCGGTGTGATGTGAAGCTTTTCTGCTTCCTCTTCTCACATATATACACATATATGTACATGTTGAAAATAATCACGTAGTTCTCTGTTCTTTCAAAGTTTTGGTGATTATCTTGTTTGTTCAGTGTTACCTTCCCACTTGTTCACTTCACGCTGGCTTGATATACTCTGTCCATGGTCAATTTGTACTTGAACAAGTCCTTCCCAACCTCTCCCAGCCCAAAACTGCTCAGTTGCTCTTCTTTTGCCTCCTTTGTGTAAACTCCATCCTTTTCTGTAGGGGTTGCTGCCAAAGGAGATGACTGATCTAGTTGGACTTGAGTAGGAGAGGAGAATCTAAAGGGTTTTTTGGTAGCTGGGGTCTGTCTTTAGTCGCGAATTAGTAGCACAAACTTTGACTTGGCAGGGTCCTATCTATGTCATCCTCATAGGAGGAGAAACGTGGAGCTATTTGGATGGAACAATGTCAGTCCAAATCAAATGCAAAGGGTCTTCATTGCTCTTGAGTCCTGATAATGTCCATCAGCAACAGGAGTGCATATAGCGCTGAGAAACTTGTCTGCAGGAAGAGGTAGATAAACTGGGACATTAAGTCACAGTCTTGTGATTGCCTGTACTTAATAACACTTAATTTGTTATTGCTGGGTGTTTTGCTGACTCTTTTTCCCCTCTAACAAAATGGGATCCTGTGTGTCAGACAAATAATATGCTGCAAGACTGTGGGATGAGGAAATTATCTGCATCTGATGGAAAAAAACCTGTGCTCTCTGCATTCCCGCTGTAATTATACCTGTTAAAGTAGAGTCTCTGTGTAACATGAAGGTCTAATTAAACTGCAACCAGGAAAGAACTTGTCAGTTCTTTATAGTGTATACTGTATTAAGTCTATAAGAGACCACAGGATCACCTGGCCATAAGCCTGTGGTGGCCCAGGGGAAGGCTTTCATGGAGACCTCACATCACACAAGGCCTCCATCCAGGCAGACTCTGGGGGTGTGTTTGTTTTGCTGCTAACACTTGGCTTATCCCACCTCATTTTCTATCTTCTCAGGCTGTCCACTTGAGACTTTGGTGGTGCATCAGCCTCTGCCAAGTGCCCTGGGCCACCTCCCCACCCAGGGACCATCTCCTTTCCTGGTGGCTCTGCCCTGTCCTGACATCACTTGAGCAGCACTGGAAGTGGTTGCTCTTTCCTGCACTGTTCAGAACATCTGCCCTCCTTCCTGGGCAGCTGGGTACCTACCAGCAGAGCCTGCCTGCTGATACTGATGCCTTAGATTTTAACTTAACACCCAGACCATCCTAGACCCAAGAAGTGTAAACCTTCATCTTGGGGAGGCGGGGGGAAAAGCTTGGGTAAATTGCATTTTTAGCTGAAGTTTTAATTGGTGAATTTATGATGATATGTAAATTAACCAAACCTATAAAAGTGTGAAGAACTTGTGACCTGTTGTCCATCTTGGGATCCACTGAAGCAGGAACCTCTGGACCCCAGAGTGTACCTCTGAAGGCCTTTGGAATAAATACCTCCTTTATTCCCCTATTCCTGTCTGGTCTCTCTTTCCAGGTAGCCATTTAAGGCATCAATACCACTTTCTCCTGGGAGCACACTGGTACAAGGGCCTGCAGAGACTCATGGTCTGGCTGGTTTGGGCTTTTCCACTTTCCTGGCAGGTCAGGGCACACGGACACGGGTGTCATGTAGAGCTAGGTGTTGTCACATGTTGCCCCAAGGTCTTGCACGGCTGCCTGAGGCAGCAGCCATGGTAAAACTGCATTCGGAGTTGCAGCATGCTCTGAGCTCCACTTTCACCACATCCACAAGAGCTCATAAAATTACAGAATAGTTTAAATGGAAAAGGGCATAATCAAGGTCATCTCTGCCATGGGCAGGGTCACTTTCCAGCAGACTAGGTTGCTCAGAGGCCCATCCAGCCTGGCCTTGAACAGTGCCAAGGGTGGGGCAGCCACAACTTCTCTGGGCAACCTGTGCCAGGGCCTCACCACCCTCATTATTAGAAACTTCTTCCTCATATCTAATCTAAATCCACCCTTTTTCAGTTTTACACCATTGCCCCCTGTCCTATTGCAATGGGCCTTGCTAAAAGGTTTGTCCCTCTCAGATCCAGCAGTCCCTCTGGCAGTGACAAATGATCCCAGGAGAGCCTGGTGCCTTCTGTTAGCTTCTGAACCAAGGGTTTCCTGGTCTGGAGCACGTCGGCAGCAAAACTGATGCTAAAAAAAGCCATGAGAGGTTATGAAGAGTTTCAAGCGAAAAAGTACTGGGACAATACTGTGCAGAAAGCTGCATGGGGTCAGGTCCCCAGCTGCTAGATGAACATCTTGGGAACACTCCTGCTGCATTTTGCTGCCTGCATCACCTTCTCCAGGCATCACACGTGTCAGGAGCAAATGTGACTGAAGAGGAGATTCAGGAACAACTGGGTCAGAGACCTGCTAAGGCCAGCTTGCTTGGTAGCACTGGTTGGGGGGGTTGTTGAGGCTGTAGAAAGATTTGTTAGGTAATCCTCTATTTCTGCAGGAGGCAAAAATTATAGCTGGTCTGTAACACTGCAGTGGGCTATAGGTAGGGGTCCCCAAACTGAGCTGCTCGGCCCTGAGACACCCCAAAGCCCTCACGCTCTAGGAGTGCTTCCTGCAGCTCAGGGTCAGTGCTGCTGAATAATACCCCTTTGCCTTGTGCTGCTGCCAGCCAAAAGGCACGGATTAGGGTAGGGAAGGAACCTGGTGCACGTGACAGCAAGGTCCTGCCAAGAAACCCAGGGAACAAAATTATTTTGCCAGTGCACCTTTTTCAGGCAATGCTCCCCTCATGCAACAGAGCTAAATGCAGAGCTTAAGCCCAGGAAAACCAGGACACAGGGAGAGGCAGAACCAGCTTGGGAGAAACAGCAGTTAGCTAAGAGATGCTGTGGTGGATTGAGACATCCTCTCCTCCTTTTCACGATGTCCTCCCAGGAGTCATCAGCACCATCCCCCTCACACAGCTGTGAGTAGGAGTGACACAAGGCTCACACATGTCCCCCCTGCCTCACACCCGTGTTCTGCTCCAGCTGCTATCCAAATTCTGGGCTGCCCCTCTGCCCTGTTTGAGGAAGGAGCTCCTCAGCAGTTGTGCAAGGGCCTCCCCAGGACCTGGCAGCAGCACTTTTCCATAGGCTTTCCCCACGCTCTTCACCATCTCAGCTCAAACTGTGCTGCCGATCACGTCCACCCCAACACCCCGCTGGCAGAGTATCTGTGGGTTTTATCGCCCAACAATGCGTGCAATGTTATTGTGCTAAAAGGAAAACAGAGCCTAATCCTTTTTAAATTAAAACAGTGCCCCAGTGTCATGCATCTGATGCAGACATGATCTGGCAGCACAGTCCTGCCGGGTCCCCAAAGGCTTCACCCGAGAGGTGCTGCTGGGCTGTTCGCTCTGCTCCCAGCTGACATCAGTCATCTCCTTCAGGCTGGGGGCACTGGTTTTCCCAGGCCCCTCTGGTCTGAAGCTCCTAGGCTCTCCTGTCTCCTAAAATGCTGTGTCACTTAGAGGTGGAGCACTGCCATGTGCCAAAAGTTAGAAGCAAACAGAAACCGGAGGAGACAGAACTGGGATCTTCCTATGGAAGGAAGGTTTGATAGGACAAGAGGAAACTGCTTGAAGTTGCACCAGTGAAAGTTTAGACTGGATATTGGGGGAAAATTCTTAATCGAAATGGTGGTCAGGCATTAGAACAGACTGCCCAGGCTAGTGGTGAAAACACTGTCCCCAGAAGTGTGAAAAAAGCATGAGGATTTTGGCACTTCGGGACATGGTTTAGTGGTGGATCTGTCAGTCTTGGGTTAATAGCTGGAATCCGTGATCTTAGAGGTCTTTTCCAGGCTCAATTATTTCATTGTTCTATAGGTATAAGGCTACAAGAGAGGCTTTGCCAGGTCTGTCTTGGGGTTTATTCAGTCTTGAATGGACTGAAGAGGGGATGAGCATGATTATGGTGTTCACAAAGAAGGGCACTTGTCCTTTCAGCCCAAGACACCATTTTTTTGGCTGTTCTGCTTCTGTTCCAAGGAATTAGTTTCTATGATGGTCCCTCACATATGTATTTGTCACAGTCTTGGAGTGACTTTATGATGTATCCCACATCGCCTACTCTATGCTCAGAAAATGAATCTTATACCTTTCTGTGCCTTTAAACTGAGTCTGAGAGGGGAGAGAAAGAAAAAAATAGATAGAAATTTTTTTTCAAGCAGTTCTGTGCTTCAAAGTCACCTCTCTGTTGTTTCTCTGCAGTAGGGAGCAATAGCTGCTGCAGCAGAGAGCAAGAAGAAGCACCCTTCCTTTCTTCCCAGCCAGCTCTTGGCTCTGTTTCTTCAAAAAGATGAGAGACTGAGTTTTTCTGAGACTTCAGTTTCTTCTTCTTCTCTTCTGGACTTGTTCAGAACACCAGAACACCAAACCCTCACCGCGAGACCTTCCACCGGCCTGCAGGGGGGTCCCCCATACTAACCCAGCTCCAGGGAGGAGAGAGACCACACCCAGAAAGACTTAAAATTCTTCCAGGTTTCTCTCCACAGTGAGAAATTTTATTTTTTAGCATTATTATTCTTTTCTTGTGCGTTTGTTAAATAAATAGTTTTTTCCTCTTCATTTTCCTCTGAAGAAATATTTCTTTTCCCAAACCTAGTAGAAGAAAGGTAACTACAACCTTCTTTCTATCAAAGGGTATTTTTCTCTGAATTTGTCTCAAACAAAGACAGTGACCCAGCAGCATTAGAGTCTGCTCAGGAGACAAGGCTGGCCCTGGGGGTGCTGCCTAGCCAGGGCTCTTTCCCAGCCCTTCTCCAGGGTGATTTTTTTTCCAGCTGATGTGTGCATGAACGTGGGCCACAGATGTGCACAGCAGACCCGTGCACAGACCCGTGGTGCCCACGCTGGGTTGCATGGTAGAAAACAATGCTTTGTGGTTCTGATAAGCAGGCTCACCTCCATTTCTTCATTCCCAGGTCTGGCAAGATGAATAAAGTTTCATCCCATTGTGATGAAGGACATGCCATGCCCCGCTGTGCAGAGCTGTTTGGCTTGTTTGATATATAGGTCTTTTATGTTTGCACTATTGTGCAGCAGTCACGGGTATGAGCTTCGCTCCATAGGCATCACGTGGCAGCGAGCCTTGCCAGTGGGAGCTCTGACTGCACGTCCCTTCTGAGATCCCTGCCTGTCTCTGCTCTGCTGCTTGTCACTGCATGTGGGAGAGCCTGGTCCCTGTGTACAGCTGTGGAAGATAAGAGCTGATACCTGCTGAGGAGACTTTAAGGCCTGTTAGCTTTTTATAAGCTGAGTGGCCATGAGTAAAACTTCTTTTGTTTGTGTGCTGCATCTCCCTGTGTCTGAGTGGTGCACTTCTGTGAAAGGTGCAACCCCTGCCCTGTGGCCATGTGTGTGCAGATGGCACTGAGGCACAGAGAGGTGCCAGCAGGCTACAGCATCCCCAGGGATGAGCTGTGCTGGGCTGGACTGTACTGCCTTGGGGGAGTCTCTTCAGCATATGCTAGAGCCTCATGATTTCCATGTGTTTTTCTGGCTCTCCTCTCCTGTGTCACAACCCTGCAAGTGTCATTTGTGAATCTGACTTCCTTTTCTCAGCCTATTTTGCCAACTCATCTCTGATGAGGATGACAGTGGTGAAAGAATGCACTGATCTCCCTTGACCCTGGGATACCCTGACTTGCTACATGTTACAGACACTTCCAGTTTTCTGTCTGTGGCCTTCCACATGCAGTGCCACAGATGCTCAGGGCATGTGAGCTCCACAGCCAGCTTCTGAGGATGTTTGACAGCAGAGCAGTTTTCTCCTGCTGCTCAACAGCCTGCTGGGGTGGCTGTCAGGAGTTCTGCCAAAACTGGCTCTATCTGGGGATAATCTCTATTTTGGAGTTTAATACAAGGACCCTCTGGCAAAATCTCAGCCCTACTCAAAGGCTGGTGAAGTGAGTATTTACTGTGAAGCCTGAGTGACATGGATCTCTTCAAAATCATGGCACAGGAAAACCAAGCGTGAGGGCGGGGGGCAGGGCAAGCTTAAGAAATAAAGGGGTTTTTTCTTGGAAATCCAGATGTTAAAAAATAGTATTGAGTATGAAGCAGAATGGTATGAATTCCTACCAGGATACTGTGCCAGAAGGACACAGTGCTTTCCCAGACAAAGATGAATTACAATGAATCACAGAACAGTTCTAATTCGAAGGGACCTCGAAGATCATCTTGTTCCAATCTTCCTGCCCTGGGCAAGGACACCTTCCAACCTGGGTCTTGGATTAGTATGTGAGAAAAGGGAAGGGATTCCTCCTCCATGAGCAGTTTTGGTGAGGCTGTGGCTCATGTAAAGTGTCCTGTTCGGGTGTGCATGTCTTTGAAGTAACTGTGGTGGAAAATTGGAGTACACACAGGAAAAAATTATGGACTCTAATGCTCAAAAAGTCTCTTCCAGAGATGAATTAAAAGGGCTTTGTTTTATTAATTTATTAAGGGGTGATGTTTATTAATATTATTAAATTTTTGAGAGGTGCTTCAAGTGAGATATGGGAAAATACACAGGGACAGCCCAGAATCCTGGACTGGCCACACAGAAGAATGAGAACCAGCAGCATGGTGCTACAGTCAGACTGATGAAAAACAAATACAACACATTTAATTTCAACATCAGTTGGAGGACAGTTCTAAGAAAAATCCTAAGTCCCCTGAAGGTTTATGAGCTCCAGCTATATGTTTCTCAGAAGTGAACACTAGATCATGCGCAAGCTGCCAGGCTGGGTGCCAGGGTGATTGGGTAAGGTGATGCCTGGTAGAAAGGCCCAGCAAATCTTTCTGCAGCTCCCAGTCTCTAACCTGCCACTGGGATCTTCCATACCATGTACCTTTTATTTAATTTTGACTGCTTTAGGTCACCTACTGTGACAGTAGTTCAGGGTGGTTATTTTTAAACTGCTCTTCCACAAATTCACCTTTCTTTATATGTTTGTCTTGTAGTCTTTTGACTCCACCAGAGGCTTTGCTACTCTATTCACTTTTTGGAGAAGCTCTTAAGGAAGAAAAAGTCATCATGCCATACATCATACAGTCATCCACAATGCCAGTGGCCTGTCTGAGTAGTCCTAGCCATCATCAAGTACTTCCTAAGAAGTGAAAACATGTTCGGTTTCTAGGCTGTAGAGTTTGCAGTGAAACTCTCTTCCAGGAGAAAGCATTACACAATTTTCTGTAAATTCAAGGCAATATCCTCAACTCTGCTGCTTTCTGATTCATTGAGACACTGTTTCTCTTTCCCTAATGCCAGTGCACAACGGGGGAGTATCTTGGTAGCTTCCTGTGACTATAACGCAACTCAGGGTTTGCGCTGAAGCCGCCGGCACCAGCCATGGCTTGCTCAATTTAAAGATCCAGGGAGCTAGCCTGAGCTGGTGATCATTAACATTGTTTCTTAGACGTGTGGAAATTATTGTAGCCAGGCTCATTGCAGAAAATAACCCCACATCCACTGGTAACAGTTTAATTACACCGAGGGAAAGGTTACAAATATTTACAATCAAGATACTTAATTTCAAGGACAGAAGCAGGAGCAATAAACTGCAGGAACTAGGTAATGAAGTCACCTGAACCGAGGAGCACGAGGACTTGGCGTGGAACGCAGAGCGGTATGGAATTTTTTAGCTCTCTCGCTACAAAAAAAAACATTTGAAACTTGTGTCTTGAATAATGTCTACATATTTTAGGAGGTGACTCCAGCCCTCTGTGGTGTAATATCTATGGTGAATGGTATTGAGGATGAACGAAGAATCTGAGCTGTAATAGAAGTGATCAGTCAACAAGGAATGCTCTGACTTGGAGGTCAAGTTGTGCACGGAAAACCTGAGAACTGCTCACGTTTGAAAACCTGCAGAGGAAACTCCAACACTCCATGGAATGTTCTTCAGTATTATTTGATGGAGAACAGCAGAGAGGAGGGGAACCTGTGTAAAGATTAAAAATCAAGTGTTAGGGGTGACTCCTCAACTGGACAAGCACCCACGTCCATGTTGGGAGACAGGGGGACAGAAAAAGAGGACAAAATAAAAAGCAAGTATAAGGACAGACCACTCCATAAAAGGACAGGCCACTCCTGAATAAAGTCTAGAGATTAAGGTGTTCAAAGGACTTGAAAATTGCAACCTGATACCAGAAAGAAGCGATAGTTCCCAAGAGGTCTCGTGTCCAACCAGATGTGGTACCACAGCAGGGACTGAAAAAGGTACCTCACTTTCAGTGGAGAAAAGGGATGTGGATGTCTCAGGAAGAAGGAAAGTTATGGAATAAGCAGGAAGAAGGATAAAAAAGGAATACAAATTTGCTATGATAATTTTTTAGCATTCTAATCTAGATTCTTTCTGGTCAAAGGAAATATTCTGGACTCCTTTACTAGGTTTTCAACACATTTTTGAAGTAATTTCATATATCAGTATTAACTACAGTCAAGATGAAAAGCAATGTAAAGATACAATTTAAAAAAACGGGGTCATCCTACGAAAGGGGTCCCTGCACACTAAAGAAGATATTACTGAAATGCACTGAAGTGGGTTTTAGGACACACATTCATAAATAATGGCATTAGGGACTTTCCCAAGGGGGAAGAAAGTGCCAATGAAATGAACTGGGAAACACTGCTGTGCAGCAGAAAATTGAGCTGTTGCAGAAGGGATGTGAAGACTGCCTGTCATGGAACCTTGTTCCTGAGTGCTTATGAGCTGCTAATCAAAATTCCTGGTATAGACTACTGTAGGAAAACAAAAACAAAACAAAACAAAACAAAACAAAACAAAATAAAACAAAACAAAAAGAGCATGCAAACCACCTGATTGTGGGAGAAGGATTTTCCATGTAAGTTAAATGTATAATTTAGCATGTGTATATTTAGAAAAGATTAATCAAAACTGGAAGACATGCAGAGCATTAACAAAATCTGGAGAAGAAGGGGTGCCCCTTAGTCTCTGACAAGCTAAACTCTTTACGACTTCAGTCTAAATTTTCAAAACACTGTTTGAGAAGGGATAGAGTTGATGCTTATAAATGCATCAGGAATAAATGCTGCCAAAAGAGCAGCCTTCATATAGGAGCAAATAAATTCACTTTAAAGGAAAATGCAAAGATGCATAAATTCTGAGGTTTTATAGTAAGACCAAGAAAACACAGGGCAGAAGGAGGACAACTGCTTTCCACATCTGACATCGTCAGATCATGAGCAAGGCCATGAAGCTGATTTTTAAAAAAAGGGTATCAAACTCAGTGCCCAAGCAGATATTGTCACTCCTAATTTGGACACAGCTATAGGTAAACTCTTGTTCTGTTCTCTGCAATTAAAAAGATTGATGTATTCACTACTAAAGAGAGATCCTGGTGTACCTCAGTGCTCTTGGAAGTGCTTGCCAGGTTCAAATACCCACATTTTTGTCCTGCTGGAACAACACTATACCTCATGCTTGCCAGCAGCTGCTGGGGAGATTGCTTTCCTACCTGGAACATACTGATGTAAGGATTCAGAGGCTCCTATGTAGATTTTGCCTGAAGACATATTTCAAGCTTACAGAAGTTTTGATATTTTGAGACACAGATTTGGAGGCAAGCCTCTTAAAATAAAATTCCATTTCCCATTGCTCAAATTGTTTTTACCAATAGGCAACAATGAGTGTGTAAGTATTAGACATTATAATTGCATATAGAAACACTTAAATGCGTATTTTAAACCCTTCCCTAATACAGCTTCTAGAATTCACAGTTTTAAAGCAGCTCACATACCTCAGGCTGGCCCAGGTCCAGCAGCTCCCAGGCCAGCTGGTTCCCCTGACTACCTGCTTCCTAAAGTCTGGCTACAGAGAAGAGCAGACCAGGATCTAGGCTGGGTCTAGAACCCCACAGCACAGATACTGGGGTTACTCTGAAATTAGGAGGCATTACCCTAGATATCCAAGGGAAAGCAACCAGCTAATTAACACTCTTACATCAAAATATCCATTGTCATCCTACCCTCAGGCACTGAAATATGGTTATTTGCTGGAGACAAACACTCTGTTGGTGTAGGGCTCGGGCAGCCAATGGCACCAGCACAACAAATGTACAGATGTGGAGATGGAAGTAAAGATAACTGGGAGGAAATACTTTTTGCAATTGCAAAGCAGACTAATATCACCTCAAAGGAAAGATTGTTGTTTAGGTAATTCTACCCGAATTTCAGTAATGAAATACAAACTGCAGGTGCCGGTACCTGGGATTCACCTCAGTGAGTGGCATAGATAAACCTGATTTTGTTTGGAAATCTTCCAGGGAACTTAGCTCTAAACTGTGAATAGGCACAACAGCAGCACTGATAAAATAATGTCCGCAGTTTTTACATTAAACGTAACAGACAAAAAGCCTTCAATAAGCTCAGGAATTCACTAGTATATCCCGTGGGAAAGGATTATTAGTACAATTTTGAATTGGGCCCAGAGTGCCAAAATTCTTCTAAATATCCAAGCCTTTCCTTAACATGAGTTAATTTTCCTGGGAATTACATCCTTCTCCTGAGAATAAACCCTTTTACAAGCATTTAGATGTCGTCCCTCCCTACAGCACTGGAGCTAAAACAAGACCAGCCAGTGTTTCCAGAAGTACACCCACTCTATCTCAGCCTGGTGCATCTTGTGCTGCACAGGATTGGAGAAGTTCCCTGGTACGCCAGTGCTTTGTGCCTCAGGCTGTATCCATGCTGAGCTGAGCACAAGTTTGGTGCTGCACATTTTCAGATAGCTCACAGCAAAGAAGGGCACAGAGCTCGGGTGTTTGCACGGGCCTGGATCCTTCTGATCAGATCTCCTCTGACATTATTCTCCCAGAGAGTCCCAGGCGACAGATTTTGGTGAGGATGTAGCACTGGTGAGAACCTTGCACAGGAAGACAAACCCCTTGTGCTCTTCCCTGTGTGGACTGAAAGGCTCACAAAATGTGGCTGTGATCTACAAACCCCAGCACTCCCAGGAGGAACCATCCAGAGCAAGTGCCCTGCTGACGGAGTGACCTTTCATTCTAAGTGTCCACAGCTGCCAAGTATCATCTCTACAAAAGAGCTGACAAAGTGTAAGGGATCATAGGTGGAATGAAGACACACGCAGTTACAGCAGCTGTGATATGATATGCTCATCCTTGAAAAGCAGTAGAGAGGGAGGACAATGAAACCTAGGAAAGTCAGGGCAGCAAAGAGAATGCAGAGTAATCTCCCTGGAGAAGCAAGCAGAATTGATAGGCTTGGGTGTGAGGTGGGAATTCCTTGGGGCTTGTCCTGAAAAAGGATAGACTGAGCCTGTCATTGCTCAGCTGTATAAAACTGCCTTCAGAATAAAACCATTTAGATAAACCACAGGAACTTGAGCAGGAGAGAGCATTGGAATTACGATTTATGGTTTGTTTTTCCCCCCACAGCCCTATTTTCTTGAGCCTTGACAAATTAGTATCTTCTTATCCAATGTTTCCGTTTATCTGGTGTTGGAAGGAGCAAGGTGGGTCAGGATAACTGCATTGATCCTACCTGCAGGTCACCTGTGCCTGGAGGCACAGTTCTCTGGCGAGGGCAGGAGTGAGAGACCATCTCTGTCACAGCCCATGGCAGAACTCCGTGCTGCCAGGTAGCCAATGGCCATCAGCCTCTGCTCCCAGCTCCCACCTTTTTGGCACAGGTTCCTTCTGCTCAGCAAAAAATCCAGCCCCAGCCAGGTCTTCTGTAGTGCTTGATGGATCTTGAGCCCTCTTGCAGTGAGGGCAAGCCTATGGATATTGATGTACTCCTACAGCTACGCTGAGCACATCCATAAAGGAAGGTGTTGGGAAGGCTGGTGATTTGGGCTGGGAAACAGCTGGGCAAACTGGTTTAGCAGAGGCGTGGAGCCATGGGGCATGGCACAGAGCTGGGGTTCTGGCAGTGCCACAGAGCAAGGCACAATATCCCATTAACTTGTCCAGTACATTTTTTGTGTGTGCACAAATTACATGCTCGGGGAAAGGATTTTCCCATTCCCTTCTGCATCACGTGAAAAAATAGTTTTCTGGTTGGACTCAAACTTCCTGGTGGATGATTTTGGTTGATTGTGCCATAAATCTGCTATCCCAAGAGAGTAGGTGCTCATTCCCTGCTCTCCAACACAATACAAGCCACGATACTACGGGCACAGAGTTCACTGCACCAGGCTGGGTAACCATGCCTGGTTTTGCCCTTTATGTGGAAACCACCATCACCCCCAACAGCCCTGGGGCTTCATGCATGATGTTTCTGTCCCTGACCCTTTTGTGATGGGAGAAACAAAACCATGGGCAAAAAATGAGAGGAGGTTTAACCCACGATTTATTCAACAGCAGGATAGGATAGGTGGTATTTTTGGTGTTTTGGCTTGTTTTTTGTTTCTTTCTTGATAATCCCTGATGCTTACTTCACTTTTTCCTTGACAAATGGTGAGCTGACATCACCACAACTCTCTGGTCTCCTCTGAGTTTCATTAGCAGATTAAAGCCCACCCTCACGCCTTCCGTTCTTGATTCATCAAACCTGCAGCACTTTTCATCTACCAACATGAACCAGAGTCTCTTGTCGATGTGCCCAGTCACTTTTGGTGCAGGACCTTTGTTCAAAGCCTTTTGGTATCCAGGTATACTGTGTATGTACACTGAGCAGTACCCAGATAATTCCTGCCACCTCTGAGGAGCAGGAGAGAGACTTCTGTCCAGGGCAGAGTTGTGTCATCCTCTAGCCTCCATGGAAGAGGAGTCCCCCACCTACCACTGAGGAGAGGGGACAGCCATGGCTGAGGAATTTGCACCCCAGCAGGGTCCTTCACCCTTTGCTGAGGAGGGTGGACACCCACCACTGAGAGGCCCTTTGCTCAGGGTCCCAACACCATTACTGAGGAGAGGGGACAGCCAAGTATCAAAGGCTTCTTCACCCATCTCTGAGGAGAGAGGACACCCATGGTGGAGGGGTCCCTCACCCACCACTAAGGAGAAGGGTCAGTCATGGCTGAGGTGTGCCAACGCTGTGGCTGAGAAGGGGGACAGTCACTGCTCAGGAGGAGAGTGGGAACCCTTTGGCTATCAGATCCCAGACTCATCACTGAGGAGTAGGGATACCCACTGCTGAGTGGTCCCAACCACAACTTTGAGGAGAGGGGACACCCACTGCTGGGGAGAGGGACGCCCGCCTTGGAGGGCTCCTTGGCCCATCACTGAGGAGAGGGGACACCCGTGGCTGAAGGGACTGAGGACCCGGCTGGGCTCCCCCTCCCCCGGCTCCACCCCATGTCGGTGGGGGACTGGGGGGGGGGGACACCCCCCGGGGGTTGTCCCGAGTNTTGCCGGAGATGAACCGCTCCGCGCTGCGGGTCTCGCTCCTACTCCTGCTCCTGCCCGCCCTGGGCCGTGCTGGCTCCGACAGCGAGAGCGACCAGGAACACGCCGGAGAGGAGCCCCCGCACTCCCCGGGGAAAGGTGAGCAGGGGCTTCTCGGTGCGCGGGGCTCCACGAGGCGTGGGGCACCCCGCTGCTGTCTTTGGGGTCCCCGTGCACCAGACGCCTCGGAGCTTAGTTTGGGATGGCCGGTGCCTGAGCACCCTGATGCGTGCTGCACCCCAATATTGATATTTGGGGTCTCTGATACACGGGGTTCCTTGATATACAGGGTTCCCTACCTTGCTGGGTTGGGGATCCTTGATGAGTGGAGCGCCCCACCGCAAGGGGTGCTGGATTTGGGATGTCTGATGCTTTGTGGAGAAGTGTCCCTCATGCTAAGGAGTTCTCCCCTTGCTCGATTTGGGGGTGGGGGGCTGCTGTACCTCCTGCTGCACCCTTGTTAGGGCTCCAGATGTGCCCCAGGGTAAAGTGCTCCTGTGGAGATGTGTTCCCCCAGCATCGCCCAGCTGCGGGCGCTGCACCCCCCAGCACGCCCCTGCCTTTGTCCCTGCTCCCGCCAAGTCCCGTGCGACTCGACTGGCCCGACCCCTGCCCAAGGGCTGGGCCCTCGCTTTGTCCGCAGCCCTTGTCCCTCACTAAGTCCTTCTTGCATCAGACTGAGGGGCTCGGGGCTTCCTCAGATGGGGGTACAAGGGTTCTGCACCAAGCAGTCCCTGCTTGCTCCCGTGGACCGCCCGGAGTTTCCGACCCTGCACCCCGGCGTGGTGAACGATGGCCGGTCCCCTTTACCCTTTAGCGTGTCCGCTGGTCTGCCCTGCATCCACCTTGTCCCCCCCGCGGCCCCCCGAGAACGGGGTCTGGCCCTGCTGCAGAGCTGGGAGGGGGCTGCTCCACGGCTGGCGATGGGGGACGGGGGACGTGACAGAACGCAGGGCTGCAGGGTTGTGTGCCCCTCCTCCTCTTCCCCGTGAGAGGTCTTGCTGGTGGTATGGGGGCTCTCAGAGTTATAAGCTCAGGGGAAAAGTCCTGCGTCGTTGGTCTTGGTGCCTTTTCTAATTGGAGGCTACGGCACTGCCAGTGCTCTGCAGGGATTTTGGGGGCGTGCTGTGGATTTACTACCCTGGGACTGAGTGCTGCTCTAGCATGTTGCTGTCTCTGGCTATGCACCTTGTCCCCGCTTTGCCCACAGGTTTGTTTCCTGGGCTCAGCCTTATAGCGTGTCCTTGGTTTTGCCTCTGGTAAGGAGTTGTCCTGACCTGTGCCAGGACAGCTGCCCTGTGGTAAGGACTGCGAATTGTTTGGTGCCAGGAGCTGCCTTTGTTACAGCAATGAATCACTTTTCTTACCACTCTTGCTGGGCTGAGAGATGGGGATGGAGACCGTTCTTGCCACAGACATTAAGTAACCCAGGCCACAGGGTGGGAGGGTGTTGGGTGTCCAGCATACTGGTGTGCTGTGCTGGCCAAGAGGCTGGACACTGCATGAGGTTTGGGATGGGTGGGTGGGAAGACTGGGATGGAGAAGGGGAAAGGAGGTGGCCAGGAGGTCAGTAGGGAACAGGCAAGTTAGCCCTTGCTATACCAGTGTTAGAGGCTGAAGGTCTGGATGGAATCCCATGGGAAGCAGGTCACGGCTGGAACCTCCCAAGGCTCCTGCCAGGCGCCAAGAGCTGCGTGTCTCAGCACCTCTACGGGGTGATGAGCTGGTTTCCTCCTCCTCGAGGCTTGTGCATGAGATAGGGCTGGTGGCCCCCCAGCCCTGGGCACTCAGCACGTGCTCAAGGATTTGCCATGAGGTTGCTCACTAGGACTCTGCTTGCCCAGAGACCTGAGTCCCTCACTAAATGCGTCTTTGGGAAACAGTAACTCCTTCTCCCTTCCTCTCCCTTCTATTCAGACGTGTCTTTCTCTCAGTGTCTTCTTCTTGCTTATTCCCCGATGTCCTTTTCCTCCAGGGGAATCTATTTTTCTTGCTTAATACTCCTTATTCATCTCTCTCCTCAGCTCCAAGTGCTGATCTGTCCTCCAGGATTTCCCCATTTTTACCCCTTTTTTTGGGATGGCCCTTTCTCTGCAGGACTCTGACTGTTTCCTGTTTCCCTCAGCCCTTGTTGGGGTGGCTGGGTTCAGAAGGAGCAGGAACATGCCCTGGAGTAAAGCCTGCCCTATATCTTCCTCCACCCAAACCCTTGCCCCTCTCGGGAGGAGCTGGCACAGTCTTGGGCTCCACAGCCCAAAAGTCCTCCCCCAGGAGAACAAAGAACAATCCCTGCAGCAACCTGTGCTACCAGTGGCAGATTAAAAGCTGATCCCAAAGTATTGCAGTGGGTCAGAGTTTATAAACACAAAGGGGCTTTAATGCAGCTGGGCTTGGGAGGGATCAGTGCCCCCATGGGCAGCACATGGAGTGGTGTCCTGGGCTGAAAGTATGTGGGTGCTGCTGCACAGGGTGTGTCTGGAACAAGAAACAAGAGAGAAAATGGGGCAGGGACACAGCCCTCCTGTAGATAAGCTTCCTGTGGGGCTTGGCAGAAGGATGCTCAGGTTATGCACCCCCCTGCCCAGACCCTCTGCCTGTGCCATGTTTGCCACAGACTGGAGAGCTGGTTTTGGGCAGTGTGAGCACAGTCCAGATACCACTATCAGGTTATTGCTTTCAAGGGACATGGTGTTTGGATGTGTTTTATAGGCTGGGACCTGGCTGCTGTGGCTGATCCCTACTTTAGGACCTGCACTCTGTGCATGTCTGCATTTCCTGGTCCCTCCTGGCTTACTGACCATAGGGAATAACATCCCACTTACCGTATTTTCTGGGCCATGAGCTCCACTGACCCCTCCATAGCCTGGGACTGATCCATGAAAGCACAGAAAAGTGGTTCTGGACTGACATCTGCAAGCCGAACTCATCCCATGGGGCTTTGATGCAGGTATAGCTGAGGACTGGGTCCCAGTGGGAAGAGGAGGCTCTGGCAGGATGCCGGCACTCCCAGTGGCTGAGCACAGGGCACTGTGTGCCTGGCCGATAAGAGAGCAGGGTGGAAGACCTAGAAGTGAGCCTGCTGTCCTGCCTGCCACACACGAGCCATCCAACTGCTGGAGTTCAAGGCAAGCAGGCAGCAGCAGTGGCTGTGTTGCTGTCAGGCAGCATCCATGCTGTGAACAGCGCACGTGTTTCAGGGTTGTCAGGTGCCCGACAGCACCCTCAGGCTGCATACACCCTAAAATATGAAAAACTAAGGATGGGAGGTACAGAGCTATAGGGAAAACCCTCTGATCTCCCTCCTTATCGTCTGACTCTGCTGAAGGTTGCCTGTGCAAATGATCCTGAGTCCTTTGGGTGCACAGTCCATCCCCGTGTACCCCTGGTGAGGTCTCCTGGGAGCAGCTTACTGCATCGGTGCCTTTCCTACCCGTGATTCACAGTATCCAGTGGTTGAGCTGGCTCCTCACTCTGCCAAAAGCTGCTCCTACCCTTCCTCCCGGGCTGCAGGACATGCGGAGCAGCACGCTGGTAATGGCAGCGTCTGCCTGAGCTCGGCAGGAAAGTGTTGTTGGATGGTGTTGGATGTCAAGGAGGGAAGGGAGCTGGCACTTGCAGCAAAGCCTGTATCCCAGAATGGGAGGGCTGAGTGGGAGCAAGGAACAGCAGGAGAAAGCACAAAGGGAGGGTGTGAAGGGGGGAAGCTCGTGGGAAACTTGGCTGGATCGCGGGCTGCTGGGGAAAGGCGGGCGGCAGGCAGTACTCAGGTGAAACGAGGGGCTCTGCGCTGCTGAGCACGGAGGCTTTCTCGCCTGCAAGGGCAGACAGCTCTTGACAGCACCCCACCGTGTTTTCCTGCTGGAACCCCTGCAAGGAACCCTCTTCTTTCACGTTATTTCCTGGTGTGCGCATCGCATCACCAGGGCTGTTTCCCCACAGGTTTTTGGGAGAGCGTTGCAGTCCCTGCCGGGGTAGTGGGTGCTTAGAGGTAAGGCAGGGCATGCAAAGAGCTGCGGCACCCGCTGCCGAGGGGCAGCCACGTCTTTTAAAGTGAGTGGCAGCAGTTCAGCAGAAGGGAGACCTGGCATCACACAGCTTTCCTAAGGAGAAGACGTGCTCCGGCGGGAAGTGTGGGAGGCAGACCGAATTATGCAAATCAGCCCTTGGGCAGGGCAGTGGGGTAATGTTCATGGCTGCGAGATTGCAAAGGCTCCCAGGTGGAGGGGATAGGAGCAGTTAGTGCAGGGCTCCTCCGAGCCGTGCCGAGGCAGGGGCTGATGCTGAGAGCCTGACACAGCGCCCGGGCTGGGTTTGCCTCTCCTGCAGCGCTCGGTGCGTGTGCCAAGGGGGCCTGACCCTGCACGGCTGCGCTTGAGAGATGCCTGCCCGAGGATGGCTGCTCCATCACTGCACCCAGATCCGCAGGGTGGGAAAACACGCCCAAGGGGGTTTCTGTGGATGGGTGAGAGCTCATGGATCCTTCTGGTTTTGATGTCAAGACATCTCTCGTGAAGTCTGGTGTGTCGGGGTAGATTGAACAGGCCCTTGGATGCAGCTGCAGCCTTCAGGGTGTCCAAAGCTGCCAAGCTCAGCTGGCGGGAGGCTGTGAGGGGGGTCCAAAGCCCCCTTGGCTGTGGGAATAGATGTGTACAGGGAGATGTGGGAACCTGAGGTAATTAATTGGCACAGTGCTGACATGGCAGGGCAGGTGTCAGCATGGGGCTATTGCTCAATCTGTGATATGATGTTTGAGCTGCTTTCTTTCAAGGCAGAGTCCCTGGAGGTGAGTGAAAAAGTGGGGTGTTGGGGCAGGCTGTGCCAGTTGAGGCATGTGCTGTGAACCAGGGCACCATGTGCCAGCCCTTACCATGTGCTGAGCCTTACCTGTGCCAGGACTGCCCCAAAGCGAGTGTTTCTTTGTGCAGGTAGTCCTCAGAGGGGTAGGAGAGTGGGAGCAGTGTGGGAGAAGGTATATGGTGTTTCCAGAGAAGGGACAGTGTTCCCTGGATTTTGGTGCACAGTCAGTGTCTGGGTAGCAGGTATCCTTTGTGTGAGCAAGGTGGGCAGGATAAATGAATCTCAGCTTGCTGTAGCACGGCTGAGTGCATCCCTGGGCAGTGCCACGCATGCAGACATGGAGAGTCTGTCCTGGGGCACAAGTGTCCTCATGTGTGCTGCTATGGCTTGCCAAATCCTCTGCTTGCTGCTCCTTCTTCCTGTGCCTTTGGGAATACTCAAGAGAACCCTGAGCATTTCTCCTGAGCGTCAGAAATGCGACAGAGGTGAGTTACCGGTCATGCTGGAGGGAGCCCTAAGATCTGTTCCCATCTCTGCAACACCCAGTGCCCCTAAACACCCTCTAGCCCTTCCCAGCCCAGTTTGGATGTGGTCATCCACTCTCCTGAGCAGCAGATGCACCAAGACCCCCAGCAGTGCCCATGCCTGGATCCTCGCTGAGTTGAGGGCAGGGTCCTGCTGGGCTTAGGGCCTTGCATGGGACATCTGGGCCTGGGAAAGCTTGCCTCTTCCTTTCTCACCCCTGAGCAGGAATCCACTTCTATTAATAGCAAGTGGTTGTCGATAGCTCTTGTCAGCAGCAGGGATGGGGGCCGGAGCAGGTCCTGCTGAGACCCTCCTACATCCTGGTGAGGCTGGCAGGCAAATGGCCTTACCAAGGGACAGAGATGATACTGGGGCTCAATGGTACCTCTTAAATGCTCCTCCATGTCATTGCTGCTGTATGAATGCCCCCCCTTTGCCCCAAATCTGTCCCAGTCTGCCACTCTCTGCTCTTGCACTTGTGGGCTGGGAGGTGCCAACAGCCTGTCTGCAGTGACAAGCTTGCTGGTAAGGACAAGTCAGAGGAGGAGCCCGTGAATTATGTGTTGTGGAAGTCAGTGCAGGCACATAATCCTTTTGGGCAGTACTTCCCTGCTTGGGGTGATCTGAGCCCCACATCTGTTTGCCTGAAGCTGGCTGTTTAGAAGAGCTGGTGATAGCCAAGGTGTTTCCTTAAGGGCATCTGAGAAGAGGTTCTGATGCACTTCTAAGGCCAGGTCCAGTGATTTGCCAGGAATCTGGGCATTGCTGATAGCTCTGGAGGAGAGTGACAGTGTGAGGGCCAGCCTGTTGAGCCCTGGGTACTCTCAGGAACTTCCCAGGAGGTCTTCGTCCTCTCTAGATCTGCATAGTGGGCACAGCACCAGCTGTGGGAAGCTCAGGCCACACCTTGCCCTGCTGTCATCACTGCCTGACCCATGAGTGACACAAGAAATGCAGAGGTCCTGCCATAGGATCCCCCACACTCCTTCCTACTTTTCCTGAGGAAAGTGTTTTGCATGGTAGGACCTTATGCAGCTCTGTGTGGGCATTTGGGTGGTCATATGAGTTACAACTGGGGAGAGAACTGAGCTTTTGGCCTGGCACATTTTCCTGTGAAAGTCCATCCCCACCACAGGGGAACTTGGTGATGTAAAGAGAAGGTTTTTATGCTCATTTTCTTCCTCTGCTGTCAGTCTCAGGGCAGCTTTCCGAGGTGGGAGGAGGGTGTCTGCATGGTGCAGTGCACCTTGCTGCCCAAACTCCTCATGGAGTGTAGGAGCTGCACTTATGAAGTCCCTTGTCTTGGAGCAGTGGGAAGTTTTGGCTGCTCTGGAGCACCTTGTGGTACAGCTGCTCAGTGATGGAAGCCAATACCTCTGATTATTCCTTTTTAAGGATAATGACAAAATATCAGTCCCGGGGTTTTCCCTCTGACCAACAACTGCAGGGGACCTGGCTGTGGTCTGAGGAGGCAGTACCCTCTGGGAACATGCCCTTTGCTGGGATAGCAAAGGGAAAGTGGGAGACGAAAGGCAGGGAGGGGGATGGATGGAAGTCTGTGGAAGCACAGAGACCTGCTGCCTGGCAGAGGTGTGTTTGCTGACAACCTTTCCCTTCCATTCATGTGGTTTTTCTTTTCTTTTTTTTCAAGGCCACAGCCACTGGAGCTATGAAGGTAAATACCCTGCAGTTACTTCTGCTTTTTTTCCTACTACTCAGCAGATCTTGGACCTGAGCCAGCCGTGGTTAATGATTAAGGGCTTCTGTGCGCACTCCACGACTCACTCTTCCCTCCTGCCTGACCCTGACACAGTGCCCGCACTCACGCATGGATGGGCTGAAGAGCCAGGGGTTGCTCTGATTTCATCAGGAAGCAGCAGCTCCAATGAGGGCTTTCCCAGCCCCTTGGGTGTGGGGGGATGCCCCTCAGGGAAGGGGAGCTCCCCTGACCCTGTGCCAAGTGGGGGAAAGGGCTGCACTCCCCAGGCTGGACTTGCAGTCCATGCTGGGACTTTGATCAGCCTGGGGATTTGCTTGTCTTGACCTCTGCCCTCTCTCACCCTCCCTCCCCATCCTCTGGCCCTGTCCTCCCATCAAGGCTTGGGGGGCTTCTCCACAGCACCCATGATGGGCATCACCACAGGGATATGACAGATGCACTCCTTACTACTGCACCATCACCCTGGGGTTTGGCTAAGCTGCTAATGCCCAGCCCCATATTTACAGGGGTCCAGAGAGGGGCTGGCCTGGGGACAAGCCTGGGTTTGCACTGGCCCATGACACATTAGAAGCAGCCCTCTGCAATGCAAAGGGAGGTTTCTGGAGCATCAGCCATGCTTATTTCAGCTGTGGCACTGGGGAGAGGTGGCCATTTCAGCAGCCAGCTTAGCCGTGTGAGCTGGCCCTTTGCCACAGAGCCCAGGAGCACTGTGGTACCTTGCTCAAGCAACAGTGGGGGTGATACCTGCCAGAGGCCAGGCTGTGCAAGGCAGCAAGTGTGTGACGAGCTGCAGGGCAGCAGCTCCTCAGCTTGCCAAGTCCACTTGTAAATGATCTTCTTGCACTCTTCCTAAACACCCCAAAAATAGACTTTCCTGGCAGCTCACCATGCTCCGAGACCTTTCCTGATACAGCTGCATTCAGTCACAAGTTGGCATAAAGCTGCTCCCAAGCTAACTTCATGGAAGCTAACCTTATGTGCCCAGATAATTCCCTGGCCAGTGTCTGTCCCCTTCTCCAACACCCCCAAACCTTTTTTCTGGAGATGTCTTCACCCTGGAGCTCTCACTGACAGTCCCTCCCTTCCTTCTTGCACCAGACCTGAAGCACTGGAGCACGGACTACTCGGACTGCGGGGGCACCAAGCAGTCGCCCATCAATGTTGACACGGCTCAGGCCATCTTCAGCCCTGACCTGCGGCCGATCCAGCTCTCTGGCTACAGCCTGCCCGCCAGCAAGCAGCTCAAGCTGAAAAACAATGGGCACACAGGTAGGGGCAAAGGCACCTGCAGGGGCTGGAGCACAAACAGGATGCTCAGACTCTCTCAGCAGGACTGGGTTTCTCTGATGCCCTTTCCCCAGGCTCTGGGAAGGAAATTGTCTTGCAGGCTGCAGCCCTGTTGCCTTCTAGGCCAAAATGGAAGCAACAGGCTGTAAAAATTTTACAGGTCTGTGTGTTTTCTTGGACACGGTGAGAAGCCCTGAGATGTCCAGAGCCTTTGGGAACTGCCTTCAGAAATTTGTTACACTCCACGTTTTCTTTAAAAATGTGTCTCTGGTATTTCTGATGCAGGTTTTCAGACACTGGTTCCTCCCCTGCATTTCACTTTCAAAGGACTCATCAGTCTCTCTGAAAGTGACATAACCTTTAAGCTACCTACATTTTTATTTTAGGGCACAGCTTTGACCACCTTTCTTTGTTTGTACTTAAGGTTTCTATCTCAAGATCTTAAAAAATGTTTATAGGTCTTTCGTTTCCCTTCTCCAATATCAGAATGGTTTTTGTAAAGTTCTAAATACAACTTATTCATGCTAGTTTAGTATTGTCCTCAGTATGCTAGATATGAAGGAAAACCACAACTTTCCAGAGTTGAGGATGGTTGGATCTGGTTGCTACTGGCTTTTTCTTGGAGGAAGCAGAATGTTTTGTGCACACTGGTGTCTGCCAGTCCCCAGCCTAAGAAAAGGTTATGGAGAAAGGGACTTAAGAACTTGCTGACGGTGTGATAAGGCACCTTCTTGCCCTGGTAGCCAGCGAGATGGAGCTGACCTGTGTATACAGCAAACTTGACAGGTCAGACTTGCTGTGTATGGTCAGATCAGCTGCACGGTGCATGCACAGAGCTCTATATTATGGCCTCCTGCCCTAATGTGCCTGCAGAGTTAAACTAGTTGAGCTCAGTAGTTGCTATTTTAGACACCCTGGCATCTGGTGTTGCTCGGTGTTTAGGAAAGCAGTGAGAGCATTTTCATTGGGGAGGGGGGAAGTACTTTCTCGCATGCTTTTAAGATGCCTCTTTTTATTGTGGCAACCACTGGTCTGCTTTATGAAGATCCATAAATAAATAAAATGTTGCAAGTCCAGTAAGATATTTGCATAGTTACTCATTTTGGTAACAAAGTATATATGCTATATAAGCATTTTCTGATGGCCTGAAAATGACTCAGGTAGTTAGGAGAGGGAAAACAATGGTTTAGCTATACAAAAGAAGTGTAACAGCAGATAAATTCATAGGGAGGGAGCAGTTTCTCACTTCCTGTATTTGAGTTTTCTATCTCTGAACCCAGTGGCAAGGAAGTCGAGATGGCCAATGACTCATCACAGCCCTGTTACGTGGTTAATCCCAAATCTGTGCCCTAGCTCGGTGATGTTACTAAGGGGCACATCATCTAAAAAGGAAAAAGGGAAAGAACTTATATTATGAATTAGGAAAACATACTTAAAAGGATAGGACAGCCTTTCTCAGGATCAAGGGATGCTCCTGATATTTTTGCCACATGTCCAGGTAACTCAGTTTCACATTTGTCACATTGCTGCCTAGGTCAAAAAATAGCTGGATAAACCACATTAAAGTAAAGAAAAAATGATGTATGAATTTATGGTATCCAAAGAGGCAAAAATTTTAGCTCTAAGTGCTTTCAGAATATTTAATGCTTCTGTGCCACTAGCTCCAGTGCTGTCATACACTTACAGGCTGCTTTTTTTGAAAGGTCCCTGCTCGCCTCACGTGTTGCAGCTCTGTGTCCAGCTGCCCTGCTCTCGTAGATATTCACCACTCTGCCAGTATCTTTCTCTGTGAATTTTGTCCATGGTTTCTTTATATTTTTCTCACTTACTGAATAAATTGTTGGATAACATTTGGCTTGGAGCTGGCCCTGGGAGTCTTTGTGGAGGGGCTCTTCCCTTTCCAGCATTTTCATAGCAGCTATTTTTTGAAGCTGACGTATTTACTGCAGTATCCTACAACCTTAAGTCAAAAGTTGAACCCTGTCACATTGGCAGGCTTGCCCACAGCCTCATGACAGATGGAAAACAAGGTTTTTTGTTACAACCAGTTTCTAGAATCCTAGGGTAACTGTTTCCCTTGAGACATCTCCTTTGCTTACCTGTGGAACGGACTGGACTTTATATTGTATTACTGACCTCTTCCTTCTGCCTCCACAGTTGTCCTTGAGCTGCCTGAGTCCCTGGCCCTCACTGGTGGCTATGCCCAGCAGTACCGAGCTGTGCAGCTGCACCTGCACTGGGGCTCCCCGTTTGAACCTGGCTCAGAGCACACCATCAATGGGAGACGCTTTCCTGCCGAGGTAAGGAGCCCTTATCTTGCTGGATGCATCTTTTCCTTTGTGATGCTGGGCAGGGAAGGAGCTGGACTGCTGTCATACTTCTCACCCATGGCTCTGGTTGTCACTGGATGTAGGCTGTAACCTCTGGCCAGGATCCTGGGCAGCTCCACAGCAGTGGAGTTCAGTGTAGGAGGCCACATTTTGGTGCTGAGCCAGACCCATGCAGAAGGCTGGCCCGGGGCTGATGGAGCAGGAGCTGTGGCAGTCCTCAGGCTGTGGAAGCCAGCTTCTCTGGAGGCTGTGAGCCTGCTTTGGGAGCTACAGGGACTGTTTACTCTGTACACAGTCTTCTTGCTTTGTCAGCTCCCATCTGGTTTTATCCTTCCTTCTCTAGCTGCTATCCTCAAACCAAGCCTGGGTCTGCAGTATGAGTCCCTGGTATACAGGACAGAGTGCTGGTTTACTGTTCCTAGCCAGGGAAGTTCCTGCAGTCAGACCTTCATGCTGGCTGCTTGGCAGGAGCAGATTTTCTTGGTCCTACCAGCATTTTCCCTTCCCTGCAGGGGTACTAGTCACATCTGCATGCCTCTCACAGCCCTTGCACCAGCAGGCTGTAATCCTGTGGGAGTAAGCATTTCCCAGGGATGACCATGCAGCACTGGAATTACATGTTTCCCTTCCAGATCCATGTGGTCCACTACAACACCAAGTATGACAGCTTTACAGAGGCAATGGTTCACCCAGATGGCCTGGCTGTACTGGGAGCCTTTCTGGAGGTGAGTTCCATGGATCAGCAGGGGGATGATCGGACTAGGGTGGGCAGAGCTGGACACAGTTTTGGGGACTGGCAAAGGTACAAATGCACCTTGGAAGAAGGTGAGAGAAAGGGCAGAGCAGCTCTGACAAGAATGAAGGTGTCACTGGGATAGGGTGCCTCTCTCAAGGAGTGATACCTCCTTGCTGGCACTGCCATCACTCTCTTGTCTTCTTGTCCTTGCCATTACCATGGGGTCTCTCTATTGCAGGTTGGGCATGGGGAGAACCAATACTACCATGAAATACTTAAGCATCTGCTCAAAATCCAAGAAGTAGGTAAGGCCCTGTCCCCTGCAGTGCTTTGTCTCAAGGGCTGCAGCCCAGCAGAGAAGCCTGCTGCTTGGCAGAGGAAGGCTGCAGCAGGCAGCCCACCTGCTTTCCCCTGCCTCCAGGGCAAGCCAGCTGCTTTCTGCAGTGGCTGCAGTGGTACATGCAGTGCCAGTCTGCCTGTGATCTTCATGCTGTTGTCCTCCAAGGGGTTTATACCAATCTCACTCCCATTATGTTTCCTCTCCCAGGAGAGGAAACCTTGGTGCCCGGATTCAATATTGCAGGTCTGCTGCCTGCCAATCTGAAATTCTACTTCCACTATAATGGCTCTCTGACCACCCCTCCCTGCTACCAGTCAGTCAAATGGACCATCTTCAACCAGACCATGCTGCTCTCTCACCACCAGGTCAGTCAGGGCAACAGGCTCCACACTGGGTCTTTCCCAGCCTCTCCCCATAAGCTGGCGCAGGTGCTCTGTGCCAGGGCTCTGCAGCTCATCTGGCTCCCAAAGGCAGGATGATGCTACTCTGTTCACACTGTTCTCCTTCCAGATGTCAATGCTGTTTTCGAGCTTGAGAACTGATGATGATAAGCTTTTGCAGAGCAACTACCGGCCAGTGCAGAGCCTGCACGGGCGACGGGTGCTGGCGAGTTTCCAGACCGGCCCTTCGGTGAAGCACTCTCCTGGTAAGGAGTGTGTGAGTATGCTCAGGCTGCTCCCAGCTGCAGGGATGCAGTGATGGGAAGAGCTGCGGAGCCAGTGCTTTGTGTCTCTTACAAAAGCACAGCATCTGCATGGGTTATACAAGCCTGGCAAGTGACGTGGCAGCACTGGTCTTAGGGTCCTGCTCTCTCCCATTGCTGAACTTCTTTCATGCTGCCTGGGGAATATTGGTTTCTAGAAATGTATTTTATCCTTATTCTTGCAGACATAACTGTAGCAGGCCTAGGGGATGCATGGTCAAGAGGAAACAGGCAGGTCCTAGCACTCCAGCTAGCTGCTTCAATCCCAAACAGAATAGATAAATTCAGTAGGAGCTGCCAGAGGTACAAGCCTGCAGTGAACACCCCTCCTCCAAATCCTGCAGGAAGGGCAGCACTGGGGACCCCTCCTGAGGGCTGTGCTTTGCCAGTGGGGCCTCACAGCTGTGCTGGCCAGGCACACAGTCCCCTGCCTGAGGGATCCCTATCTGCCCACCCTCTATTTCTCCTTGAAGGGCTTTCTTGCACTGGTGATTTCCAGGCATGAGTAGAAATCACTATTAATCCTCAGGTGTGACCATCGCTCTGCATCACAGAATTTTTCACCATTGCTGCTCCCTGAGGTCACTGGGGTTTTTCTGTTCAACATCCTGTTCCTTTTCTGTTCTGAAATTCTGGCATTTCCTACACTTTTTGTGAAGGTGACTAATAGGAACAGCACAGGGTTGGTCCCAGGCCTCTGGGCAAAGCCTCGATAACCACACACTGTGGTGCAAGGCACTTCCCTCACCACCCTCACCATCCCACCTGCAGTCTGCTTGCTAATGGCTGTAGGCTTTTAATCACTGTGGTCTTCAGCCCTAGCAGTTTCCCATGTGGCACTGCATCAAATGCTTCACTGAAGCTGGGAGAGATAAAATCTACCTCATTTTCTTTGTCTAGAATATCACTTATCAAAGAAGGATATCGGGTTAGGCTGGCATGCTCTATCTTTGGTAAACCTGTTAGATACTTTATCATATTTTCCATTTACCTCCAAGCCTTTCTTTTACTACTTTCTTGCAGAAGCTGTTCCAAAGCCTCTCAATGCTGGGGCAAGGGGGGAGTTGCCCAGCTCTAGCTTTTTTTTTTTTCTTTTCATGATTTGCCATTTCTATACAAAAATCCCCACTGTAACAAAGCCACAAATCTCTTGGTCCTAAAGTGCCAGGAGAATGCCCCAGTACTCCTGGCTGAGGTTACTGGTCCCCTGCCTCATGTGCACAGGATTGTTGGAGGTTTCTCCCAGTGTCAGTGCTGACTGCCTGCTTTAGCCCTGGGACTGCTGAGCACTGAGGTTGGGTGCTGTGGGGTCACATCATGTTTTGCTTGCAGCTGCACCTTCTGTCCCCACGTTTGTTGATCTTTTTTGGGTCAACCCCAGTTCGGGAAAACCGCTCCTGTCCCCGGCTGCTGGGTGGAGGTGGCAGCTTTCCTGTGGCTGGATAGAGCCCATAGATAGTGCCACTCTGTGCACAACTCCTGAGCCATGTACAGACGATAATGCAGCTCTTTAAAAGCCATGCTTTTAGGCTGGTTAAACATTTGTCCAGCACAGCTCCCTCCCAGCGTGAAAGGCCACCAAGCCATCCTCATGCCAGGTGCCCTACCTGCAGTATGTGACTGCCTTCTCCTTGGCATCTCACTGCAGGCAACCATCCCCATGGCTGCTGCCTCCTGGGCTCACCCCACATGCCTCTCTGGGGTCTCCTGTGGGGTCTGGTGCAGTCATGGGCTGCTGTAGTGCTTGGCCCCCTGCCTGCTTCCTAGACTGTGGCAACAGCAGTGTGGGAAGTTCCTGGTTGGGCTCAGCAAGGCTCAGGTGTGGGCTGTGGATCAGGGGTCCTTTCTTCTCCCCTCTCCTCACGCTTCTGCCAGGGTGTCAGGGCTGGGCTTCCAGCAGCAAGGTGCTGTGAGCTGCTGGGGATGTGGCAGGCAGCTCTCCCCTGCTCAAGGGTGATGGGGAGCCTTGAGGGGAGCCCTACTTTGGAAGTGGGGCTTGAAGGCCTGCAGGCTTAAGACTTCTCTCACCAAACACTTCAAAGGCAACCAACAGACTATGTTATCTCTCATTACAGGTAGTGATGATTCAGCAACAGCAGGTAGGTGAGGGTCTGACATGAAGCAGGGAAGGCTGGCAGGGCATGTACCTGCCTGGGAATTGGGGTCCCATGGAAGCCATGTGCTGAGCTGGGGGTGGGCAGCCATAGTGGATTTGTAGAGCTGCTCTAGCATCCATGCTGCTGGTTCTCATCCTCTGGTCTTTGTCTCCTTTGCAGAAGGACACTCCAGCTCATTTCATGCAGGTAAGTGTGCTCAGCCAAGGCTGCTCCTTTGTGTCCCCTCTGCCCCTGGGCTACCAGCCTGCTCCTTGCCTCCTCTTATTCAGCCAATAGTCACAGGGGACCAGCCCCAGAGTAACACACTTGTGCTTGGCTTGCAGGAGACGTGCTGGCTGTGCTCTTTGGGGTGCTCTTTGCTGTCACAGCACTGGCCTTCCTGCTGTACATCTACAAGCACCGCAGCCAGAACACACGGTGAGCAAGGGACAGATGCAGGACGGCGCTTGGAGGCAGGATGGGTCCAGGGCATGAGAATGGGGTTTAATGGTGGGTCCAGGCAACAAGACCCCCTGCCTGCTTTAACACTTCTTTCTTTCTAGGCTGGACTCGCCAACCAAATCCAAGGTCATCTACACGGCAGCCAGCACCGAGAACACCGCATGAACTCCACACCTCTATGGCAGTCGCAGCCCAACAGGCTCAGCCTGCCACCCCACCTCCCCTCACTCCCATCCCACATCAAGGAAAACCAGTGCTCCAGCACCCCTTGGCTGCATGGGCTGCCAACACGCACTGTTTGTCTGGGGATAGCATTTTGCCTCAATAGATATTTTTGTTATAAAAAAGGTTAAAACTATTAAAAAAAAAAAAAGTAAAATCCTCCCATGGTACCAACTGTCTCTGCTGTGTTTGTGAGAAGGCATGGGGCAGGAAAGAGCACCGTGGTGCAGCTTAACCCACAATGGAGAGGGGTGTGCAGGGACCCTTTCCCAACCAGCAAAGACAGCATCAGCCTCTGTGCACCGGGCAGAGCTCCAGAGTAAGCAGCAAAAGGTTTCTTGTACAGCCCAGCCCTGCCCTCCATCACTCTGGGACTTCTTCCTTCTCTTATTTGTGCAAAGCATTGCATAAACATAGCTGCGGCTTGGTAGGGCTGAAGAAGGGCAGAGCTGAAGGTGGCAGAGCCACTGCTTGCTGGCTGGCCCCCACCCAGCTCACCTCTAGCTTTGTCATAGCTAGATTAGCCAGAAAAACCCTATATCCATCTTTCATGGTGGCTCCTGTGGAGCTGGAGCCAAGTCCCAGAGAGCTTTATAGCCATGGCAAAACCAAAAGAAACTGGCCCTGTCTGGGACAGGAGAGAGGAACCTGCAGGTCTCCAGCCCTCAGTAGCCTCTCCCCCAAACCTGTAGAACTAGAGCTCAGCCACTGTTAGGAGGGACAGAGCAGGAGTGAGAGCTGCAGGCAAATGGGGTCTCCAACTGCCAGACCAGCCCCCTCCAATCATACAGCACAGCCCACTGCCACCACTGCTTGTACCCTCCCCACAAGGGCAGAACTGATGGCCACACACAGCCCCACTTGTCTGTGGTACTTAATTTTATTGGTATAAAAGCCCACTGTGGATAAAACTGCCTTTTCAGCCCGATGGCAGTTTCTCCCTCCCAGCCCTGTGGCACAGAACCAGGGCTGGTACCTGCCTGAAAATCCCCAAGAACAGGAGAGGGCAATGATCCATTGGAATGGTCCCTTGAACCCCCTCCCAAATCTGTGCCGGCAACAGCTGTGGCATTGCATCTCCTCCCAAGCCCTCCACCACCCTCCATGTCCACTGGGTCCTTTGCATACTGTCTTTTTCCCTCTCCTCCTCCCATCCTGGATGCTGTCAGTACCTGTGGGTCTCCCAGCACCATCCTGCTGCACCAGGATGCCAGCTCACTGTGCTGCTGCAGGGCAGCACCAGGGCTGTGGCTCCTGGGGCAGCAGGACTGGGCAGAGAGGTGGAGAAAGGAGCACTACAGCAGTCAGCCACGACCCAGGGCACGGCAGCACTTTGCAAAGCCCCTTCCTCCACCCTACAGTGAGGAGGTAATGCGGGCCCCCTGCCCTGGCATGGGGGCAGCACATCTGTGGCAGTGGGGGGAGAAGCGATGAGTTTCTTTGGGCTCAAGCCTCCGGCAGTCACAGGCAGGCTAACTGGGGCTGAGCTCACAGCAGGGCCAGCTAAGTTGGGTCCCCCAAAACCGAGGTTTTTTATGGGGACTCCCAAAGGGGTGTTGGAGTGAGCCAGTCTCAGCCACACTGGTTGGCTGGCTGCCACAGCTGGACCCCAGTGCCTGCCCCACCAGGGCTGGCCGGGGTTCCCCAGTCCAGGAGAAAAGATATTGCAAAGAAGGTGATGGCCGATCCTGCCGCCAGGATAGGAGGGGAGGGGAGGGGTGGCTGGGGACTGGAACATCCTGCAGGGCCTCAGGATCCTGGTTGGGGGCTGGCTCCACTCCGTAAACCTGCAGGAACCAAGAAGAGAAGCGGTGAGTTTTCACCAAACTCTTTACCCCACTTCTCCCAGGAGACGTAACAACCTGACCATGGCCTCAAAAACTCCCTGCTCCTCTACTCTGAGAGACAAGGGCACGATGGCCTTGCTCAAGCCACAGAGAAAGCCTCTTGCCACCTCAGCACTGATCCTGGTACCCCACGAGACCCAAAGTGTCCCCTACCCCCTTTTTGGAGCAGCACTTACAGAGCAGGAAGCGCCGCAGGTTCTGCGCAGATCCCCCCGAGAGTAGGTAAGCCCAGGCAGCGGCAGCAGCCATCAGCAGGTAGGAGGGCACCAGGCTGCCCACGTACAGGGGGTTGCAAAATGACTGCGGAGAAAGACACGAGAAGAGAAGGGTGAGCAGGCAGGAGAGGACAGGGACAGGATGTGTGGCAGTGTCATCACCTCAGAGAAGGGAGTGGGACAGGCAGCACCAACCCCAGGATTTGGCTTGTGAAAGGCCAGTTGCTTTGCTAGTGCCAAAGGCTGTTTCGCCCCAGCACAGGGATTGGTACTCTGAATGCAGGTCCCAGTACAGAGCCCTACTCTCAGTTACTCACCGACCCCGAAACAGTGAGATGCATGATAACGACTGCTGCGATCTCCCACCAGCGCCGGTGCTCGCAGCCATGAAAGAAGAGGATCCCCCAGAAGGTGTGAAGGAAAATCAGCACCATGGTCATAAAAGCTGCAGGGAGAAGAAGAGGTGTCACCAGAGAATCACACACCTGACCTGGCCTGGCAGGCTTGGAGAAGGGATGGAGATGAGTCAGTAAAGGGGGCATAGACAAACAGCTTGGCTGGACTGGGAGGTGCTGGGTCAGTCTTTGAGTGTGGGAGACGTGGAAAGACCAGGGACAGTCACAGGGAACAGCAAGAAGGATTTGCCACAGAGACATGTGACAGGGGACTATAAGGAGCTAAGGTGGGTGAGGGTGCAGCATGGACAAGACAATGTAAGAGGGAAAACTCCAGCGCCTCATCTGCTGCCTCTGCGGTGGGGTAGAGATGTGAGCAAAAGGTGCCAGTTACTCACCTGAGGTCAGGAAATACAGCTGTGAATCCCCATGGATGCCCACAGTGCCAGGCCCTAACGCGTCTGCCAGGAGATTGATCATGGAGAAGGCGCCGCTCATGAGACCAAAGCCCACACCAGCCACTGCCAGGACATGGGACACTGTTAAGCTCTGACGCTCCCAAGGGCCACCCCACACACCTCCCAGTCAGCTTTGCCATGAGAAATCTCTTTGCTCCCAGCACCATGCTCAGCCCTGCCCAGCCTCACCCCTGTCCTGTGGTCAGGCTGCTCTGCTCTGCACAGCACTCACCATATGCCATTTGCTGAATGGAAATGGGGGAGCAGCCGTCCTCACTGAGGGCCACCAGCCCCTCGATGGCCTTCCTGTGGGGTGAGAGCACACTGGAGTCCAGCACAGCCGAGCCACCTCCCGAGGCATGGTGCAGCATTCACTCTGCACCACGCCATCTTCCTGGCAACCTCCCCCTCCCAGAGCAACACCCACCACAGAGATCGTCCGTGTGACTGTACCACCAGACAAAACAGGCATGTGAAAATCACGTGAGGCCACACAGAAAGATTTTCCACAGAGGAATGTGGGTGCCAGCCAGCCCGGCAGAGCAGGGCTGGTGTGAGCGGGACGCTGGGTGTAAGGCAAGCAGCACCCCCACATGGAAAGCAGCCCCACTGCAGGCGTGGGAGGCTGTACCTGATCTCTGCACTTACACTGAGAAGATGTTGACAAACAACAGGGGAGGTGCATGGAAGGGCTCGAAGAGCTAGGAAAATTCTTTGGGGAGAGAAACTGAGAGAGGCAAAGCTTCCTAATTTGTGCCAGTTAGAGGTGTGGCAGGTGAGGACGATGCCAGGCAGCTCCTCAGCCAGGGGAGGACAGCAGCGCTTGGGACCAGAGATCCGCAAGGCAAAGGAAATGCAGTGGTTTGTGTCAGAGGCTGCTCCGTAGAGCTCTGCTACCCTCTGCCTGCCCGCCTCCGGCAGTGCCCTGCTGCAGGGAGCGGACACACTCCCGCCCAGCATTCTCCATGCTTCCAACCAGGAAGACTAGGGAGTATTAAGGACACTTCCCCATGCCTGCCTGCTCAGCCCCAGCACAGTGTCTGTCTATACACAGGACACGGTGCAGCACGTGCTCCCCTGGCAGCACAAACCCCTGCACTCCAAGACAGTAGCATCAGGAAGGCTGGGAGCTGCCAAGGCTGCCCTGAGACTGCCTCCCGGGCTGGTCAGGGCACCGGATCCTCCAGATCTTAGGCCTGCTCTGCCCCACCACCTGAGACCGACTAAGGTCAACACATCAAAACAGGTGCCACCCATGTGCTCCCAGTAAGGACTGAGGAAGCTTCGTGCCACACTTGACATTCCCCCCAGTCCAGCAGCTATGATGATATCTGGCCACAGCCGGGAAGACTGCCCAGCAGCGCTGGCACAGCAGGGGAGATGCCATTACCTGAGGAGCTTGTAGTAAAGGAAGCGGAAGGCCTCCTGCAGCAGCACAGAGAACATCACCCCAAAAATCAGGAGCCCCTTCTGCAGCCGCTCATCCTGAGGGTCACTGGCTTTCACTGCAATAAACCAGATGAGGGACGAGAGCAGCAGCGACACCAGCCAGAAGAAAGCCCTGTAAAAGACAGAGCTTGCTGGCACTGGTGCTGCGCTGGAGCCCCTGCTCTGCTGGGACTGGCACTGGCAGCTGTGCCCTGGCCCTGCCCACACTCCGACAAGCACCTGTGCCATTCTGGTACCAGTGCTGGGCAGGTGGTACCTGTACTGGTCCCACCACTGTGCTGTGCCTGCACTCCTATCCCACTGGTAACTAGAACTGGCACCAGAGCCCCTGTTGTGTCCACAGCAGTACCAGAACCTGCACCAGGCTCATATCCACGCCAGTACCAGTTCCAGTACCACACCCACCGTGGTACTGCTACCAGTTTCCCAGATGCACACAGGCACCAATACCATTACCAACCCTTCACTGGTACTGTATGAGTCCTGGTATCCAGCATGCACGGTGACACTAAGAGAAACTATAATGGTGCTCCTATCATGCAAGCAACAGCACCAGTATGGGTACTGGTGACTCCAGTGAGCCCACAACAGCACCAGCATGAGTCCTGGTGTGTCTGCTGCACCCACGACGGTGCCTCAGCCAGCAGTCACATGCCTATCACACCCCTGATGCTACCAGCACCCCGTCACACCCATACTGGTACGAGCAATCCTGTCACGCCCATACTGTACCAGCACCGTCAAGGTACCAGCACCTCGGTCACGACTACGATCGTGTACAGGCACTGGGACCAGCACCCCAACATCATCCGTACTGCCACCAGCAGCAGCACCAGCAGCAGCAGCAGAATCAGTGGCCCCACCACGATCGTTCTGGTAGCAGCACTGGCGCTGGTCCCAGCGCCCCGCCACGCCCACGCGGCTCCCGGAGCCGATCCTGGTCCCGCGGCAGCACCAGAGCCCCCATCGCTGACTGACCCGGCGATGAGGATGATGATGCGGAGCGGGTCGCGGGCGATGGTGAAGATGAACAGGCCGAACGCGGGCCCGAAGGCGATGAAGGTGCACCCGAAGAAGACGGCGAGCGTCATTTCGGCGGGAGCGGGGACACGGGACCGGGGTCGGACCCGGAGCTCGGACCGGACGGGCCCCGCGGCCCCTTCCCCCTCCGCCGCCCTTCCGGGGCCGATGACGTCACACGTGCGCGCGCCGCCGCCGCC
>VZTN01022910.1:86280-99254 GCA_013400515.1 Erpornis zantholeuca
CCCGGGGGAGCTTGGCCTTGTCCCCACGGCTACCGCCTGAGAGGGGCCTTGCGCAGCCCCCCGGGAGCAGGGGCTGGGTGAGGCGTGCAGGCTGTCCCAGCCTCAGTGCTTCAGTGCTCCCCCCGCTTGGCACCTCGAGTCCAATCCCATTTCAAGGAGACTGACACAGAAGGGCACTTCAGGGCACTTCCTACGCATTGACACCCACACCCCCACACACACCCTGTCCACCTCGAGAAGACTTTGGATAGGAGCGTTGGATGTAGAGTTCTGGTTGTGCTGAACTGGCAGAAGCACCGCACCCATGCCAGTCTTGGCACACATGCAACAAGGTCAGAGAAGGCTTTTGAGGGCTCCGGGTTTCATTCACTCATGCAAAACAGGCCCCGTTTCTAAGAGGCACAATTCACATTGGAGCACTCCAGCATGCAGTACAGAGGGCTCTCACGAGCCAGGGAAATCCCGGGGGAGCAGGGAGATGTGGATCCCAGCATATCCCCTCCAGCTCATGGGCTTATCCTTGCAGCCAGCAAGCTGGTAGCTGGAAACAGGAATCACAGGATCTTTTCCACTTGTTCTAAGGACATGGTTGATGTTTGGCTTGATCACCAGGGTTTACAAAGCCACATCATGCCGCAGTACAAGGGATTCCAGAGGAGGAGAGAGCAGAATAGTTTTCTCCCTGCCTAAGATTTCATAGCTTCTTTGCCAAACAGCTCAGATCACTCGCCCCAGAGAAAGTCAGATCTCACTCTGTATGCCAGGGACATCCACTCACACTCCCTGTGTTACTTTCAGTTACAGCTCTGGGGGGGTCTGCCTGCTTGGTCAAGAGAACTTCTATGGGCTAGCTCCTGGATGAGGATGGCCAGGACCCACTGAGGGGTGGAGATGAAGGCTGGGGCTTGCCAGCTGGGAGGTGTGGCTCTGGTGGCTGCAACATCAAGGAGGATGGGTCACAACAGGAGGTGTCACCAGGAACATCACCAGGCAGCTCCAGACCCACCCCAGCTGGATTCTGGTGACAGGTGAGTGTGCATGCAGAGGAATGCTGGGCTGGATAGGGACAGGGGCAGAAGCCCAGGGGATTTCTAAGGAGAAGAGATGCAAGCACCTCAGGGCAGGACAGGGCACAGAACTGAGGTTGGGACTGAAATAAGAGGAGCTTAGGGCTCTCAATGGTGACAGGTACCCAGAGAGGCTTTGAGGACACCCTGAGTGTCCACAGCCCCCTTCTCCCTCCCACCCAGACCTGATGAGCTTCTTTGCCATCCACCAGGCCTTGGCTCCAACACCTGTGCTCTTCCCGGCTGTGCTGAGCATCCAGCCCAGACTGCAGCACCATGACCAGACAGAGATGGACACAGCCAAACGGATAGAAGAGTGTGAGGAATATCTGCATCATGAGATGACTTGGCTGCTTGCTGCAGGTGACTGAGGGGAAGAGGGGCACCATGGAAGCCCCACTTCTTTATGCAGTGCAGCAGCAGCAGCTGTTTTGAGCTGCTGTAGCAGCCCTGGTCCTGGTCACTGTGGGCTACTGGCTGGACAGGTAGGTGAAGGAAGCGTGCCTCTGCCAGCTACAGGGAGCAGGAGAGCTCCAGCAGCAAGGAGAAGGACAATGGCCAGGAGGAGTTCAAAGGTGCCCACAATGGTGTCTGATCTTTGAGACCACCCCATCCATTGCCGATGGGAATATTCAAGCTAAGGCTGGATGGGGCTGTGAGTTACATGATGCAGCTGAGAGTGCCCCTGCTCATTGTGGCAATGGTTTGTAGAGATCCCTTCTGACCCCAGCTATTCTGTGATTCTAAAGCAGGACCTGCCCAGCACATGAAGCATGGGCTAGTGTGGTAGAATCAAGACAAGTGATTTTATCATCTCCGAAGGCAAGAACTATGAAATTCATAAAAATGATGATCCTAGCCCAGTCCACAAAGACAATAAACATCAACATAGGGAAGACATCCTGCAAGAAAGGCATCACATAGCAGAACCCTGAGAACAAGTGCTTTTTGTTTATTTTCTTTCACTCTGAAAGGCAGTGAATCAACCTTGTGACCAGCAACTGCTAAACCAAAGCAATGAATGCCCCCCAAGAGCCCCTTGCTGCCTGTCACCCTGTCATAGGCCTGCCTTGCAACAGAGATGCTCAGATCCCCTGAGCAAGTGGAGCAGGGGCCACATGTCTTCTTGTGCTGCACACTCCACCCTCACAGGCAGCACAGCGCCAAGCACTGCATATGGGGCATGTTCCTGCAAAAATGAGATGGCACCACATGGTCATGGCTATCCATGCTTCCCTCCAGCTTGTTCTCTGCTGGCACTGACAAGCTGGTAATATTGATTTGGGGCTGGGAGATTTGTGTTGCACTTGGCTTTAGGGGTCCTGACCTGTTTTGAAAACCCTCAGAGCCTTGCAAAACCTTCACAACTTGGCAGCACAGTTGGGGGCCTCACCTCAGTGTCTCAAGCTGTAGATGCAGGGAGGGACTGAGGGGTGGCAGTAGTCTGTGCCTGGCTCTGCACAGCTCCACATATCTCATCCAAATATCTCAGATGCTCTTTGTGTGGTCCTCCCACTCCAGCATGTAGTTCAAGAGCATTGAACAGGAAGGATTCAGAGATGAAATGAGGCACTGGAGAGACGAGAAGACTGGAGCAGAGAGCAGAGGTGAGAGGCTGCCAAAGGTTAATGTGCTGGTATATCAATTGGGTGGCAGCCCACAGCAGAGCTGAAAGCTCTTTGGGGAGATCTTCAGTCTGCCAGGCCAAGATAAATAAATCCAAAAGTTCAAATTCCATGGGAGAGGTGGAGAGAGAAGAAGGGAGGAGAGCACAGGCACTTTAGTGCCCAGTGTGGGTCTGTGTCACCTGTGGAGAGACATGCTGCCATGCCAGCAGCTCCACAGTGCCTCAGGCTCCCAGAGCTTTCCCTGGCCTGCACATTTCTTTGTGGGATGGCAGGGAAAAGGAGATGGGTGGTACAATGGAGAAAATGCAAAGCTTTGCTGAACCATGACATAGATCATGTCTTTCCCAGGCTGAGCATCACCTGGGAACAGCGGTCGGGATCTCACTGCCAAATCACAGGCAGTTCAAAGGAATAAAAAGTCCTTGCAGTGAGTTCTAAACAGTTAAGTCAAGTGGACTGGTCTAAACCAGGAGGCAGGAGCAGCTAATGGGGAAAAAACAGTGGGTGTGAAAGGGCTCTTTGTCCCAGCAGGAAGGTGAAGGGCGCCCAGAGGCTGGGCACTGGGACGCACCCTGACCGGGGCACAGGGCAGGCTTGTTTGCAGTACAAGGTGCAGGCTTCCAGAAGAGAGTGCTTTTACACTCTGGTTCTTTTTGAAGCCAGACAACCCCCTGCCTGGAAGGTGCTTTGACTAAAAAACAGAATGGCTCATCTGATGCACTGCAGAAAAGGAAGGCAGGCCCAAGGAGGGGCTCCAGCCCTTGTGCAGGGACAGCTCAGCATGTCCAAGACACCATGTTCTGTCCTCCCCTCCAGCTCCTCCAGGCCCAGGGTGGGAGGCTGCAGCTCACAGCAGACTTTGTAACCTTGGGAGGATGAACTGAAAATGAGCACCTCATGCACGGGGAGCTTTTTTCCCTGTTGTGGAAGGCCTTAGAAACATGAAACAAAATTACTGTGTTATGGAGAGGGCGGGAGGCCAGCAGCACCTGGGGAGGAAAGAGATGCAATCTCATCACCCTCCTTTCCTGACCCAAGCGGCACAGCAAATAAAGGAAAGCAGATAACAAAAGCTATCCCTGCCGGCCTCTTGCTGGGTCTGGCTCAGGGTCAGCATGAATTGTGTTTCCTGGCAGTATGTGGATGTGCTTTTAGAGGGATATCCGCTGGGTAGCGTGGGACAGCAGGGCACATCATGGAGGGGCCCAAAGCGAAGGGCAGGACTAGATAATGGCTCAGGGCATCCCCAGGAAATCCAGCCCATTTCGGTGGCAGCAATGAGACACATCCGGCTGCTCTTCAATTTGTTTTGGAGAAAATACAGCAAGCCAGGAAGAAACTTCCTGAACACTTTGCTGCATTAATATTTGCTAGCTTATACAGCTGTCCCTCAGGCAGGCATTTAGCCACCGGCAATAGAAATTATATCTAGTACAAAGGGTGAACAGCTAATCCCAGACCTGGAGAAGACCCTGGCAACTAATAATGTGTGCATGCATGATCATGAGCTTGTATGTTCCCTCATAGTCATAAACATGAACCCTCCATGGAGAGGTCAAGGACCTTGTGGTTTCCCCAGGTGCCAAGCCAGTAGCATGCAGACTGTGGAAGGGGACACACCAGTGACAGGGTTTATCACTGCATACTTGACGAGGATGGTGAGTTTGGATTTAGCTTGAGACCTGGAGGTTTCCTCTGCATTCCAAGGAAATGATGGAGATGAGGAAAGAGTCCAAACCATGTAGTTATCATTCCGAGCCCACCACAGCCACAGAGGTCCTGCTGACCCTCTTTGCATCAACTGGGGTGGGAGACCCACACCTCCTCTCCCAGTGCTGGTACCCACCCAAAGGACCAAACATAGCCATCCATCTTGTCAAACTGCTTTAATATTTGGACATAAAGACAAGACAGAGCCATTCAGGCTGTGCACAAACAAGATCCCCTTTAGATCAGCCTCAGTGCAAGGCTGCTGAGCTTCCCTTCTCAATGGATGTGTGGATTTGGCCAAGATGCAGTTCAGCTGATGACATCCTGAGCATGCCAGTGGGGTGCATGTGTTGGGTAGGGAAAGGGATAGGGGCTTGCCAGGGCAGCTCAGAGGTTGTTCAGCTCCAGTAAGGTCTGGTCCAGGACCTGGTGTATCCCCACGTTCTCCTCTTTGGCACTGGCCAGGCTCTCTGTGAATACAAGGGACACCCAGCCACACACACAGACACAGCCCAAATGTACCCAGGTGCAGCAGGACCCACACACACCACACCAGGCACAGACACACACACACAGAGATGGACATTTCAGTACAGCAGTGGCCTCCAGTTGAACGGGGCATCCCCTGCGGAGCATAGTCCACACAAGTAGCCCCATTTCTGGCAGGGATGAATCCAGCCACTCTGGGATCTGCCAGGGAGGCCAGGCCAGTCAGGCTGGTCACTGGGGCAGGCAGTTACCACTCTTCAGCATTTCCATCTTCCCAGGGTGCCCCATTGCCCATGGCTGAGCACTCTGCAGCATAGGTGCCACTGGCAAGTACCACTATTTGGCCAGACACTGGGGTATCATCGCTGGCCAGCTGTGGGCATATGCACAAACCCTTGGCCAGCAGAAGCGGAGAACCAATGACTGCTGCATGACCCCAGTGCTCCGTGAAGAAAAGGAGTGAGAAAACAGCCCATTAACAGCCCAGGAGAGTGGGCAGAGGACAGCAAAGAGATAAGGAGCAGAGCTAACAAGGCTACAAGGATAAGCTCTGCCAGACAGCCTGATGCCAAGGCAGCCTCCCTCTGGTGTTCACTTCCAAATGGCATCCTGCTTCCCCCAGAGATGGGGATGGAACAAGACTGCTGTCCACCCAGCCCCATCTCCCAGTGTGCCCTGCTAGCCTTCTTCCTGTTCCAAGTTTGGGGCAGTGGGTACTGCTGGATCCCCACCTCCTATCCCAGCCTTCCTGGCACCCTACAAGGACCCCTTTCTAAGGGAATCCTCCCTGCACAGCTTGGGGTGACCAGAGTGAGGAGGAAGAGACTGCCCAGTGACCCCTGGGAGAAGGGAAGGAAGGCAGCAATACAAACCACCCATCCCTCCCTAGCAGAGCCAGGATGATGCCAGAGGACAGCCATCTCTATGTGGGCATCCCAGGACATCACAAAACCCTGCATATCTCTCCCACAAAAAAACTGATCAACTCCAGAGCGGCTCTCTGTCCTGCCCAAGCAGAGTAGTTACCCCTATGAGGATAAGGCAAGGCTTCACACCCTGCCTCACCCCAGCAGGGAGGGGCTCCCACCCCTGAGCCAGCCTGACCAAAATGGGGCAGGGAGGCTGGGCCAGGGCCAGGATCTCTGGGAAGCTCAGTTGTTAAGTTCAGTAAGGATGACCCGCAGCTCGTTAGTGAGAACACGGTTTTTCTCGGCCTCCTGCTGAGAGCGCTCTAGAGAAAATGGAGACATCAACGCAGCACAGGAAAGAGAAAGAAAAAAGTGAGTTAGTGAAAAGAGACAGCATTTCTGAAATTCACTGGAAACACCAGAAGTCGCCCAGACAGTGGTGGGATACAGCTGGACTGGCAGGAGGAGGCAGCCAGTCTTGGTGCAGGGATAAGGCTATAGGTCCATCAATTTGGAGACAGGGTTCTGGGACACGGTAGGGTGGTGAGGAAGGAGGAGGGGGATCAGGACCAATTTAGGGATCACAAGAGATCACTGCTGAAGAGTTGCACCAGACCCTTCACCAAGGGAAGGGGATGCAGGAGCCATGACAGGGCTGAGATTGCTGCTTGTAGGCAATGTCTGGGAGTGGTGACAGGGAATGGACAGGACCAGGTCTAACCCTGCTATTTCACGCCAAAAGACTCATGAAGAAGATGGCATGAGATGAGGAAAGCTGTATACAACAGTCAGAGGGTGGCTGGGATCAGCAGAATGGCCCCATCCCACCCAGCCTGGCAGCGCAGGAGCCTCTTAGGTCTCAGCCATGGTCACCCTGGGGGGCCTGTGGCTGTGAGCTGCCTGCAAACATGTCCTACCACACTGCTGACAGTACCCACATGAGACAGGCAGGAGATGAGGGATAGAGTGGCATGAAGAAAACAAAGGAGAAACCAATGTTAAAATTTTATTGATATCAACTCATTAACCCAGAGGGACAGAACACAAAAGAAAAGTCATGAGATGCAAACTGAAGAGCAATGTGCAAAGGACAGAAGGGTGAGGGAGGAGTGGGGGTTGCCTGCCTGCCGGGGAACAAGGTGTCTGCACAGTTGGATCCAACCCTCTATCCCCCAGGCCTGAGCTTTGGCAGTGGAGGTGCCGCTTCCCCAATGCAGGTCATCCCCATGCTGGGGCCAGCAAGCAGCACCGGGGGACTTTGCTGGAAGTATATGGGGGGAGGAATGGCCCCCCAGCCCCGGAGCTGCAGGGTCCCCAGTGCTTCTGCTGCTGGGGAGCCAAGGAGGGAGCTGCTGGAACAAAGGGCTTCTGGGCACAGTCCTGATCCCCAGGGCAATGCTGTGGCATGGGCCTACAACTACACTGTCCAGTCAGTATGTGGGGCTGCTCTCCTGCCCTGAACAAACAGCTCTAAGCACCTACATCTTGTCTCCCCAAAGAGGGGTACAGCGGGAACACCCCAGGTCAGCTCCCATCCCAAAGGAGCTGATGGACAGGCACAGGCTAGGTAGGACAGAGGAGGACAGAGAGGGTAGGGAGAGAGGTGGGATGGCCAGGCAGGCAAACAGCCGAGCTGGGGAGGGGAGAGACAGGCAGGGAGCGGGTGCAGTGCTCGTGCCCAGCGTGGGGCTCAGAGGGAGGTGATGTCGTTAAGTGCATTGTCCAGCTCCTCGCTGATGGCTTTGTACTTCATCTTCTGCGCATACACTTCATCTGCAGGTGGGGGCAGGCGGGGAACAGATGGTGGAATAGAGTGGAGGGCACAAGGTGGAGAGAGAGAGTGGCTGTGAGCGGCGGGGTTAGGGCAGCAGGAGTGTGTGGGCACAGGCAGCATGGATGTGACCCTATTCCCCACCTGAGGGCAGAGCCCAAACCCCAGGAGCACTGTGCTCCTGCACCAGACACCGTGGCATCTGGCCTCCCTGCTCCCAGAACTCCTGCCCATCCCCTCCCTCTGGCCAAGCACTGTCTGGCTCCACCAGGGGCATGATGTGTCCAGTGCTGCCCCAGGAAAGAGGGACACAGGGCTGGTGGGGACATTTTACCTTCTAGGTCATCAATGGTTTTCTCCAGCTTTGCCACAGACCTCTCTGCAAACTCCGCTCGGGTCTCAGCCTGGGGGAAGCACAGTGGGAAAAGGGTGAGCTGCAGGACACAACAGGGGTGGTGCAGGCGGCTCTGCACTCCATATCTGCCCCATTTGCATCTCTGGTACCCTTCTCCAGAAGCCATCCCATGGGAAAGGGAAGGGACAGAAGTGACCAGGGCTCCATGTAGCCTAGCACCCTAAATCAGGACAGACTAATGAAGGTTATCCCAGACCCAGGTACCTACTATGCTGCAGGGCTGCAATTTAGGAAACCGTGAGAGGACATGGGCATAATGGGGTCAAAACCTATTCAGGATGGCAAGCTCATGCCTGCAGTTATTCAGTGGTGGCCCTACACCCCTTACCTCCTTCAGTTTTTCCCCTAGAAGCTTGATTTCCTCCTCGTACTTATCCTCCTTGGTGGAATACTGTAGAGACAGAGACCAGCATCTGTGAGTCCCAAGGCATGCCTCCAGCTGTCCTTCACCCCAGCAGGAGACCGCAGCACTCCCAGCCCCCACACACTCTTCCCAGCTCCCAGGCACTCTTCCCAGCAGCCTCACTGGGTCCTACCTTGTCAGCCTGGGCCTCCAGGGACTTCAAGTTGTTGGTGACAATTTTCAGCTCCTCCTCTAGGTCACCACATTTACTACATCCCAAGCAGGGCCGGCAGGAGGGGGGGAGTGGGGCCAGAGGGCAGGAGAGAGGCAGGAGCAGAAAGAACAGGCACAGGGAAGCAGGAAAGAAAGAGAGAAAACAAGTTGAGAGAGGAGAAAACTTAGTGCAGGTGGACCAGGAGCAGAGCCGCTGCGAGCAGGAGCTGCCGGGACACATCTGTTCATCCATTGCTTTTGCTTCCTTGCACGGACACCTCATGCATCACCACCAGCCAAGTTCTTGCTGGCCCCGCCAAGGGAAGCAAGGATGGAGGGATGGAGGAGCGTGCCCGGCCTGCACCTGCTGGAGAGGGAGGCGAGGGGAGGCCGGTGGTGGAGGCAGTGGTGCAGAAAGGAGAGAGGTGGCTCGCATGGTTTGAGAGACAGCGACAGAGAGAGGGGGCTGCTGCACATCGCCCCGCGCCCCTGCCCCAGTACCTCTTCCTCTGAGGCAATGAGGGATTTGAGAGACTGGTCCATGGTCCGCAGCTCTTCTTCCAACTGTCTGACTCGGCTGGGGTGGAAGAGGGGCACCCCGGGAGGGGGACAGCAGAGAACAGGGTCAAGGATGTGATGCCAGTGGGTTGGCACCCCTCTACCCCCACCCTGCAATCCCAAGGACCACCCCAATGACAGACCCTGCTGCTTCCAGGGAAGGACATCCCCATCCCCATCCCCATGTCTGCCAGGGATTTGGGGCAAGAGCTGTGTGGCACCCCTGCACACTGTCCACCAGAAGCCCTGCTCACCTCTCCGCCACCTCTGCCCTCTCCTCTGAGCGCTCCAGCTCTCCCTCAAGGACGACCAGCTTGCGAGCAACCTGTTGATGGCAGTAAGAGGCCCATGTTGGCCCATGTGCTTGCCCTGTGAGGAGATGGCTCTGGATGCTGCCAGGGCGTCAGGACTGGGGAAGAGGGTACACACCTCCTCATATTTGCGGTCAGCCTCCTCTGCTATGTGCTTTGCCTCCTTCAGCTGCATTTCCTGGAGTTCCATCTTCTCCTCATCTTTCATGGCCCTGTTTTCGATGACCTTCATGCCTCTGAGGAAAGACCATGCCAGAAGATGTTACTGCTGTGGGTCAAGGTGTCATCTGCACATCCTGCCTGCCCATCTGCACATCCTGTACCCTAACCACATCACCGTCCAAGCTTCAGACACACAGGACATTGCTCAAGGAGGATGGCACACAGTAGGGTCACAGCAGCAGTACCCCAAAAATGCTCCAGTGCAGAATTACAGTGGAGCTGGCCCTCTCAAGCAGGCAGGTCCTGAACCCATGTTTGGGGGGGAAAAAGTGTGCAGCCCAGGATGAGCTAGCCACGACCTCCACAAAACAGCCCAACAGGCTGGCAGCCTGTAGGGAACACTCTAAAACATTCTGTGACAAAGCCTTTCTCATTCAGGATGGTGCTCACAAACATGGGACTACCAAAACCCTGTAAACCCCCACAGAAGAGACTCCTGCAGCCCCTTCTCCTCTCACTCAGATGCTGTTGCTCAAACTGGTCTTTGTCAATGGAGGGCAGAGCTCACATAGCTGTCAGGAGTGCTGTGACACTGAACAGGAGTGCCCTTGCCTACACAGTTCCAGTCTGGGAAACCTGCTTGCCATGAGAATGGGGCAACACACACCCTGTACAACTCTCTTTGAATGAGGCTGTCTTGTTCTCAAATCTGACCTTAGTTACCAGGACAGAGGTTCCCTCCTGGGCTGCTGTTGTGTCTTTGAGCATAGAAAGCTGCTCTGGGGAATAAAACATGCTCATATCTTCCTCTGGTTTGGTTACAGTCTGGTGCTTTCATAAATACCAGATAAAATTTTTCTGGATTTTATGTGTGGTCTGGATAAGAATGTCTGTATCTGGGGGACTTCTTTGCATTGTGGCTTTGCTCTCTCCCTTTGAAGTCTGCAGGAAAACCAACAGAAATCCCAATAAGGTCACTTCAGAGGGACCCCACTGCAAAACTAAGGGGGCTGTCTGCAATCAATGGTGATCTGATACCACTCCCACTGTCCTTTTCTATCTCACCTCTCGCTCTCATCAGCTGCCTTCTCAGCTTCCTCCAGCTTCTGCAGGGCGGTGGCCAGGCGCTCCTGGGCACGGTCCAGCTCCTCCTCTACCAGCTGAATGCGGCGGTTGAGGGAAGCCACTTCAGCCTCAGCCTGGGGGAACAGAAACCCCTCGGTCATCCCATGTTACATACATACATTGAAAAAAGCATTTTCAATGGTTACTCCTACATTTACCATCTTACCATTTACCCCTTGGCACTGTGCAACAAGCCCATGTTCACTGTAATGGTATGCCTGATAGTGCAACCCCTCACCTCTCTATAGGGTTATCTCCATCCCTAGTGGCTGTTTGATGTTGGCTTCTCCCAGCCTTGCAGCCCCAGCCTGGCATGTGCAGCCCCACCATGTCCTCGCACCTCCAGCTCCCGCACTGGAGGGAGACAGGGCACGTTCGCTGGGGTAGGGTGGCCATAGCAGCCGTGCCGTCACGGGGATGGTATTTGGGGTTTGCAGAGCAGTGAGTAAAGGGGGAGGAATGCCCTGTGCAGCTTCACTCCTGAAAAGGAGATCGGAGCTGCTTGTGGATTTCCTGTTTACAGAGGCGGTGGAGTGAGCCGGGAGCTTCTCCTGCGGGAACCCCCAGGGCCCTGTGCAACAGGGCAGCCTGAAGCCAAGCACGGAGCCCCCCCAGCTGATGTACAGCACAGTGCCGGGGGCAGTGGAGCGAGTCGCCCTCAGCAGGCTGGCGCCCAGCCAAAATGAGGCTGGCAGGACCAGAGCCCTCCCTTTCCCAGGCTCCCCACGCACAGGGCTGGAAGCTGGGGCTGGCCAGGAGCAGTGGCCCTGGCCCTCCGCCAGCCCGTTGACGCCTGGCCTTGCACTCTTTCCATTTGGTAAAGGCCTCCTGCTCCATTGCCACAGTTGGGAAACGCTGCCTCAGCAGCTCCCAGCCCTGCTTCCCACCAGAGGGGTGTGAGGAAGACAAACCCCCAAATATCAAAGGATGGGTGGCAATAAGACCTCACTGTGGGGAGCAGCCCCATGCACCAACCCAGGAGATTGTGTCTCCTGTTTATTCACACAGGCTGCAGCAGGACTGGCTGGCTGCAGTGCCTGGACATATCCAGCCTCATGCTCCAGCACTGGGAATGCCCCAGGGAATATTAGCCAAGCACAAGGACTATGGAAGCAGCAAGGGGCTGTCACCCTGCATGGTCCCACTGTGCACCCGCAATTCCCTGTGGGGAGTTGGCAGGGTGGGGACAGGCACAGCCGGTCCCTCTCTGAGAAGGTTGTCAGCCCCACAGCCACCTCTGCCCCATGAACACCCTTTCTACAGACTCTGAGAGCTTGTCTCTTGCCAGCCTACCTAACGGGGAACTGGAGCTGGCCCCCACAGGGCAATGCTCTGCCTGCAGCATCAACCTCACTGCGTCGGTAGATTTTTTTTTCCCAGGGAAGCACCCCCAAAGTGGGCCAGACCTGCCTGGATGGACACTTGGGAACATGAGCTCTCCCGGCAGCTCCCAATGACGGGGGAACCCGATCTGAGGCTGCAGGAAGGGGCCATTTCCTCCGCGCACTGCCCTAGTGACAACAGCCCGGGTACCGCACCCAGCTCTGCCACTCCTGATATGGTGAGAATGTTCAATGAGTGGGCATAGGAAAAAGAAAGAAAGGAAGAAAATAGAAAGCTCCAACAACTAAAAAGACAAACCAGGAAAAAACTGCAGCTTGGGAATGCCGCCCCACTGCCAGAATGGAAATTTTGGCCTGAGGCAGTCTGAAGGGGTGGCTTGTCCCCACGAAGGGACAGGCTGGAGAGCTAAAGCTCTGCGGCCCGGACCGCAGAGTCCGCTGGAAGCCAGACAAGAGCCTGGGCGTGGGATTCAGAGCTGTGCACGCCGGCTTTCGAGGGAGAGGATCCTTTCCCAGGAGGCGCCCGATCCCAAGGCAGGGCTGAGCGCTGCCCGCTCCCAGAGCCGGCCAGCCTGGAAGCCCTAGGGAGCCCCGCTGCTCGCAGCATCTTCTCTCGGCGAAGGGAGGTGGCTGGCGGGGGCTGCCCGCAGGCACGGACTGCCCCGAGCTCCCTAACCCCGGGGCTCTCGCCAGCTGGGTGGCAGCTCCCCGCGGCTCCCCAGGGACCTCCCGGCACTCCTCCGTCCTGGGGGCAGCCAGCCCGGCTANGGGGGTGCCCCCCGCCCTTGTCTTCCCATCCCAGCGGCCCTTACCCGCTCCCGGGCCTGCCGCTCGGCATCGGCCTCACGCTGCAGGTGCTCGGCGCGCTCCTCCGCCTCGTCGGCCACCTGCTGCAGGCTCTGGATCTTCTTCTTGACGGCATCGATGGAGC
>VZTN01022910.1:99284-142091 GCA_013400515.1 Erpornis zantholeuca
CGCCGCCCGCCCTGCCTCCATCCCTTCCTGCTCCTCCTCCTCCTCCTCCTCCTCCTGCTGCTGCTGGTGCTGCTGCTGCTACTGCTGCTGCTGCCTCCGACCGACCTGCTCCGCCGCTCCCCCGGGCAAGGCGTGCGGTGCTCACCCACGGCAGCATAGAGTTCCCACGCCGGGAGGGATGCACAGTGCCCCTCATCCCAAATAAGAGAGGGTGCCCCCGGGCAAGGGTGCGTGGTCCTTTCGTCACCATCTCTACATCCCCGCCAAGGCAAGATGCACAATGGCTTCTGGGCAGGGCACACTGGCCCCCCACCCCGGGTCAACATGAATAGTCCCAGGCAGATGCATGGTCCCCACTGAAAGGGCATATGGTACCCCCAGAGAGAGCACACAGTGGCCCCAAGGCAGAGCGCACACTTCTCTCCGTGCCCCAGATGCATGCTGACCCCCAGGGCAGGGGTGCAGAGTCACACTGAAATCCCCCAGAGCAATGGAGAGGACCCCAGGAAAATAGGCTCAATTCCATCAGTCCACAGAGTCTGTGGATGATGGAGCCTGTCCTGTGTGAGCCCCCATGGCTGCAGGAGAAATGTACCCATGGGTACTCCCCAAGTTCTGCCCTCCACAGCCCTTGCTACAGAGCTAAGGAGGGTTGTGGACTTTTTCTTTATGGAAAGTCAGTAAATAGCATGAGCAGAGCCTGCTCCTGGCTCTCCTCTGGGGGTACCTGGGCTGCAGCCAGGTCCCCAGCATCCATCGTGTTCAGTCCCTTGGCATCTGCTCCCCAATGTGAGGACCTGTCCGGCAGCCCCATAGAGACTCACGGAGCCCATGGAGACCCTGGCACCTCCAGCCTCCAGGCTGTACCCTGTGGGGGAGGTAAAACCTCCAGCTCCTGGCTATCCATCCTGGCTGAGGCACATGTCTTGATCCATCAGAAGAAGATGGAGCTTCTGGCACTCACTCCTCCCTTAAGAAGTACTGACAGCTCCCTGGCTGCACTTCACACCTGCCTCCAGGAATGCCAGTTCCCAGGCTGACCTCACCAGATGGCATCAGGTCCAGGGCCAGGGGTCCTGGGGGTGACTCAGCCACGCTGCTATCTGCACCCTGCAGATCCATGTCCCATTGCCAAGAGGCAGCGGAAGAGGCGATACTGTGGGTCCCCTGGGAGCACACAGCCTTGGGCTTGGCCTTGGGCCCAGCTGGTACTGCTCCTTCCCTGTCTGAGGCCTGGGTGACAGTAATGCTCCCAAGTCAGGACATGGGGGCCCAGAGCAGAAGTAAGGGCCCCAGCAGCAGTGGGGCACAGATGAGCCACCCGCAGGCAGGAGAGGGACAGCTTGGGGGTCAGCCACCCTGGTCCCGCAGTAGCCAGGCTAGGTGCCTCCTGCTGTGGCCCCACCCCGAGATGCAGTCACTTCCCAGCAGAGTCCTGTTCCCTCCCACCAGCTCAGGGAATCGCCAAATAAGAGCAAAGTCTTGGCTGGGGAAAACAGCTGGGGCGGGAACATGGGTGAAGCTTTTGGAATCATGGCCTGGGAACGGCAGAGTTTCCCTAAGGCTCCTCCGACGTGGCTGGGGACAGGCCACCGCTGGAGATGCGGGGCGATGGAGGGGGTTGTTCTGGCGAAACCTGCAGTCCTGGCTGCACCGTTTCCAGCAGCCCTTTCCCATCCTGACCTGGGCACCATGGGCTGTCCCTCCTGAGAACAAGGGGTTCTGAGGCCAGTGCTGCTGGGAAGCTCTGTGGAGTTGCTGATCAAGAGTCAGGCATTCCTTGCTCTGTGCCACTATCTGACACTTCCCCGAGTGCCTGGGGCATTGTATTTGCACTCTTTAATGCAGTCCACATGGCCTTGCCATCCAGCGCCAGCAGCAGGGCAGGGCCATACTGAGGTGGGTGTTTATTCTTTTAAGGCACTGATGTTTTTGCCAAGAGCAGGAGGCTGCCTGGATTGCTGGTATGAGCCTGACCCATCTGAGGAATGGGGACACTCTGTGCTCACAGGCGCCCACTGTCCTGGCAGCCAGGGAGGGCACAGGGGTGCCTGGGGTGGGTATGCTCCGGGGGTTTACCCAACGTTTCCTCTGCTGGAAGCAGGAACTGTGCTGCGCCTCGCACCAGGGAGGAGGTGACACCAGCCCTGGCACTTAGAGCTGTCAGCACATTCAGGTCCCTGGCGCCAAAGGGTGACTCCCGGAGCCCTGCACATGGTGCAGCCTGTCCAGGCTTTGGCATGGATCTGGAAGAGCTGTGCTGGTGATGGAGCCCTGCGGCCTGACACTGCTCCTTCACCATGGCTCCTGCTCTGGCCCTTCCCTGGTGGCTCCCATCCACTATATCTTCTGGTATGGGACTGAACATGCTGAAGCTCACAGACCTGCCAAACTGCTGTGGACCAAGAGTCGGGAAACACCCGCCCTGCCTAGGATGGCATTGCACAGCCCACTGCCAGCAGCAAACCACTCCCTACCTCACAGCCAACATCTGCCCGGTACCACTCTTTGCCCCTTCCTCTGAGCCCTGCATAGGGAACACCACATCCACCCTCAGCTACACTGTCCCTGTCCCACACCAGCACGGAGCCAATTAGACCAGCAGGAACCCCACTGCACACAGCAGCCACCTTGCCCTCCTTGACATGGCTGCCCCTTGCCAGGTTGAGTGTGCCCTTCCAGAGGATTCTCAGTGTTTTAAGGGAGAGTCATCTGCAGGATCAGCAAAGAGGTCTGAGGAGACCCCTGGCTACTGCCCAGGTGCTCTGGGCTGCCACGGGACTGGTGTTGCCATTGCTCGTCCTTGTCCGCTCACCCCCGTCCTTGGTGGCAGCCTCAGAGATTTGACGCATCTTCCCCATTTAGTTCCACAAACCAGCTGGGATTGAATTTTTTGTTCTCAATCCTAAAAAGCCTAGCCATGCCCTGCTGGCTGTGCTCCAGACGGCTCTCCTTTAGCTTCTCCTCCAGTTTCCAGGGGTTGGTTTTCATCAAAGAGGGGCTGGCTATCAAAAGGAGGATTTATTTATAGGGTGTCAAATACCCTGTGTGGCACCACAGGTCGTTATATCCCATTCCCAAGCGGCCCCGTGGCCGCACACAGCTGTTCCACCCTTCATCCTGGCCGGGCACAAGCCAATTTCAACACCTTCCTAACATCTCCCCAGAGGGATCTATTTCCCAGGAGGAACATCAGTCATGGCACTAAATAAAACTCTTCCTGGCCTTGTCTTTCTCAGGGTACAAAGTAGCACACTGGACCCCAAATCCACCCAAATCCCCTTCCAAACACCCCAAGCATTCCTCCTTGCAGCCAAAACTCAGCAGCCAACCACAGCAAGAGATTTTTCTGTTTCTCTCCTCTGCCACAGTTTAGCAAGCACCACAGTTTTTCCTACGAGCATTGAGGAGGTGCATGCCTGGGGACTTGTGATACAGCTTGGGACACTTGTCCCTGTTAGCTTTGGGGAGCCAGGTTGGAGGCTGCCCACAAAGCTCAAGATAGAACCAGCAACCCCAAGAGTGCCCACCACAGCTGGCCTGGCCCCCCCACCCCACACAGGACCCATCAGCCCAGTTCAGTGTCAACATCGAAGGAATGGGATCCTGACAGTCTTCCCCTCGGACGCTTTCCATATAAGGGCCCCCTCTTCCTTTAACCCCCCCGCCCCGAGGTCCAGAGCCTGTTCAGGGGAGGAGCTGCTGGCATGCCTACTTACATCTGTAGCTTTCTTCTCTGCCTGCTCCAGCTTCTCCTGGGCCTCCTTGACGGACTCTGAGTACTTCTCCACCTCATCCTCAGTGCCCTTCAGCTTCTTCTGCAGGCCCTGCTGTTCCTCCTCCAGCTGGGAAAGGGCAAAGGGTGGGGGTCAGGGGAGATGGCGGTGTCTGCAAGGCTGGAAGGGGATCTGTCCCCCCATCCTCCTCCTGGGGACACCCAGGCTGTGGGGGGCACAGCAGGAGAACATGGACGTGTCCTCTCTTACAACTTGGCTCTATATGTCTTTGGGGGGCTCTTGGTGTAGAGCAGCCCCCAGGACCCCCATCATCCCTGAGCCTGGCAGAGGTAAGGAGGCAGTGGTCTTCCTCCTTGTGTAGGGGACTGGAGAGCTCTGACTTGGGGATACAGCTCTGGGGATACAGCTCTGGGGATACAGCTCTGTGTGGTTGTGGTGGGAGTACGCAGTCCTCAGGGTCCTCCATGGCATAGGGACAGGGAGGTGGCACTGGGGTGACCCGCTGAGATGAAAGATGTTTGGGGGGACGAGCGTGAAGGGCCAAAGAAAAGAGGCTGAAATGTTGGTTCCTGGGGACAGACTCACGTGGGATGAGGGCCCTGGGGACACGGTCCCAGAGAGGTAAGGTCTCAAGGGCTGTCAACCCCTAGAGCTGGCATCCACAAACAGGACACCCAGTGGGGCAAGGTCCTTGGGCCAGGACATGCTTTGGTCAGGGGACTCCAGGCTGGACAACCAGTGTGGGGACTGGGAGAGCCTAGAGAGTGCAGTGTCCCCAGGCTGGACGATCAGTGGGATGGAATCCCCAGCCAGGGCTGGGCACCCAGAGGGGTGGGGTTTCCAGGGCTGGACAATCCTAGGGTGGAGGATCCCCAGGCTGGACTCCCAGCAGAAGAGGGTCCAGGGGCTGGACACCGCTAGAGTGGGGGGTTCCCAGGTAATGCCGGGGAAGCCCGTGAGACACTCACCTGCTTGCAGCGGTCCTCCGCCTGCTTCTTGTCAGCCTCCGCTTGCTCGGCGCGATCGATGGCATTCTCCTTGTCCAATTTCAGCATCTGCATCTTCTTCTTGATGGCCTCCATGGTGGCGGGGTGTCGGCGGCGGGGCGCGGGACGGCAGAGGGACGCGGAGCACCGGGAGCGGCGGGAGCACCGCCCGGAGGGCATCGCCGCAGCCCCGGCACCCACTGGGGCACAGGGCGAGGGACGCCCCGGGTCACTGCGCTAGGGACAATCCGATGCACCCACCGGGGCACAGGGCGAGGGACACCCCGGGACACTGCGCTAGGGGTACCCTGGCAGCACTGGGTGATGGACACCCCGGGGGCAATGCTCTGGTGGTACCCCAGTGACACTGGGTGAGGGACACTCCGTAGCACTGTGCTAGAGGTACCCCAGTGGCACCAGGCGAGGGACATCGTGGGGCACTGAGTAGGGGTACCCTGGTTGCACTGGCTCCAGAGCTGTCCTCATGCAAGTGCCCTAGGTACGCCACATGCCCTGTCACAGCACCCTGGCGCCTGAGGGACCCTACTTGCTGGCACTGGCTTGGGGACACCTCAAGGGCTGGCATGGCACTGAAGTGTAGGGGACACAATCAGGCTGTGATTGCCTTGAGGGACATGTTTGGCTGACATTGCCCACATGGGGAAAATCCCCCAGGGGAGAAGTGAGCAGAGCTCCTGACATTCTTCCCATCCAGCTGCTGGTGGGACAGAAGGGCCAGAGCTCTGTGCAGACTTCTTGGCACCCACCTACTCTCTGTCTTGCACCTTGGTGCTCCTGTCCCTGGCACCCAAGGGACACCTGGCACATACACAGCCCATATAATGGCATTTCAGGGTGACACAGGGTGTACAGGCAGCTCACTGCCCCTCTTCATCTTTCTGCTCTAAATAAACTGTATTCCACAGGCAAAAAAATGCAAACCCTTCAAATCCCAGCTCCTCCAAAAATAACCTGTACTTTAATAACGATCGTAAATGCTTCTGGCACATTCCCAGCTGCAGGGTGGGCTGTAGGTCGGGGGGGCTGGAAGGAGCTGGTGGAGGGGCCATGGAAGCCGTGTGGCACGTGTGGAAAGCTGGGATGGAATGGGGACAGGAGGGGTGCACAGGCTCCCCCAGCCCATTGCCCTTGAGCTGCAGCCAGCCCTTGCTTGATGCAATTTCTCGGCACAAGTACTCCAACCAGAGAGGAACAAAAAGTTTTTGACAGCTGGAGAAAGTGCCTTTTTGTAGCCCACACAGGCCCGGATGGTGGAGGGCATAGGAGGGGTGGGAGCAGCTGAGAACCAAGGGGCTTCTAGCTCCATGGGGAAAGGAGAAGAGACACTGCTGGGCTCTGGAGAGCAACTATTTGTACTGATGAACTAGGCACATATTTGGACAAGGAGAGTCTGTAGCTGCCAGCGCGTGGCTTCTGAGGGGAGGGGGAAAATCCATCCCCCATCATTCCTAGGAGAGAATAATTGTTCTTTCTGCGAGATGTTTCAGCCTGGAGCAACTTCATGGGCTTGAGCAAATTAATGTGCTCAGTGCATGGGACAAAGGTAATGGTGGGCATGGCGCAAGCAGCAAGGAAGTTGCCCTGGAGCCAGGCCAGGCCTCAGATGTGCCCCCAAAAGATGCTGCTTTCCCTCTCCAACCCCTCCCCTTTGCTCCAGGCATCATAGCCAGGTTTGATGGGCACTGCTGGAATCATCCAGGTGCTGAGGTCCATGACTCTGCCCTTAAGTCTATCCTCTGGGGAAAACTGTGGGACAAGGCGGGGGGCAGAGAGGTGTGGGTACACATCCCTCCCATTGCTGCCCCATGCCCAGGCTTGTCCTGGGATAAGGTCTCCAAGGATGGCAACCCCCTTCATGTTTCAGTCTAGGGTCAGACCTTGCTCCCAAGACTTGTCCTTGGAAGGGACAAGGACTAATGGGACCTTCTCAGGTGCAATCCATGCTTCAGCCTATCACCCCATGCCTGGGCTCCCCAAGAAGTTGGGACATGGTTTGACCACTAACCTCCAGGATCCCTGCAGAGGCCTGGCACCTCATGACCATGCATCCCAGCTCCAAACCTCTGTATGTGCTTTCCTGAACCTGCCTGCCAAAATAGCCTTTGGATCACTGTGTGAGATTGAGGGGCGGTGGTTAATCACACCCCCGTGTCCCTTCCCTGGTGTTTGTGCTACCACCTCTTCCTTGTACCCAAGCTGGAGGACACAGCAGTGGTTATGCTTGCAGCTCTGTGCAGGAGGTACTGGAGCTCCCTTGTTCCCAGGATGCCAGGATGAGGCCAGGGCTGCTGCCACACTGTGCCTGCTCACTGTCCTTGCCGGACACTCCAAAGGGCCCCATGTCCAAGCCGGTACCTGGGTGAGAGCCTGGTGCCGGGTCAGGCCAGTGCAGATTGTCAGGGGACAGCTGGGAGGACTGGGATGCCTGCGAGAGCCACAAATCCACCCTGGAGCCTGGCCAGGGGTGAGTGTCTTAGGAGAAACAGCCCCTCCACACCCCCAGGGGACGTGACCACAGGGGACAGGGGTTGCTCTCTGGGATACCGTGGGATGCTGCCCTTGCCACTGATGATGTTTGTAGCTGAAACCACTAGGAACAGCCCCAGAGGCAAGGGACACATGCCAACCTGCTCCTGCCCCTGTTGCACTCCACAATGTCCCTGCTGCACCCCGCATCACCCCTGCCCACCCTGCCACTGCTTAGGCCCCCCAAATCCCTGCTGAGTGACAGGGTGGGAACAGGTGGGGACACGTTGGGGCAGCTGCTGCCCGCACAGGTTGGATCTGGGGGGCTATTTCGGGGCGTGAGATCAACGCTGGCAGCCGGGAGGGCTCCGGCCACATTCCCAGACCCACACCACACCAAAGACTGTTGCTTTCCCACTGATGGGCCAGCAGTGACTACGGGGTGGGAGATCCCACACCTGCACCCTATGGCACCCTACCCAGGAGTGTCTGTGGCTGGTAGCAGGAATGGGGCTAGGAGCTCAGCTCCACAAACACATAGCCCTCCCCCCCCACCTTCCCTGAAGCCCAAATCCCCCAGAAACAAAATCCCCAAGGCCCCCTCCTGCAGTGGTGGCCCCCGGCAACACCTGCGAGGCCAGCACATGGCTGGCAGCGGGGGTCCGGCCTGCCGGGTGCCTGGGGCTGGACGTGCCTCAAATATTTTCCATGCTGTATAAGCACCCGTGGTACACTCCCCCCTCCCTTTGCCGCGAGGGAAGGCGCCCAGGCCCCCCTGCCCTCCCCGTCTCCTGGAGAGGCCCGTTGATACCCAGTTGGCAAGAAAGCAGGAAAACCATATTTTATTGATGAAAGCGTCTTTCTAACGAGACATTGGCATCCCCCGCCCCACCCCGGAGGGTTAGGGGAGAGCTGGTTTCCTTCAATTTTAATATGGGATGCCTAAAGTATAAAAATGGTGAGAGAAGCCTCAGCAAGTGCAAAGGGGAAGGGACGAGGGTCCCAGAGCCGAGGAGGGGTGGGATGCTGGGCTACGGGACCCCGGCAAGAGCTGGGTGTTAGTGGGCAGGGTATGAGCTGGCAGGGAAATAAATGAACTTTGAAAGCTGCAGGCTCAATACCAGAGAAATGGAAAAGTTATAAAAATACTGTAGATCTTGGAAAACAATGCAGGCACTTGGGAAGAAGGAGGAAGGCAAAGCTGGCTGGGGCCGCAGCTGGGGGGAAGCCCTGCGGGAAGGCAAAAACAGCTCTGGGGGTGAACTCATCACATCATCCCCCATCCTGAGTGGAGGCACTGTGGCTTCCAGCCCTGCTGCTCCCTAGAGGGGCCTGAGCTGAAGAAGATACTTAGGGGGTGGACTCAGTGCCTTCCAGGGTAGCTGTAGAGGAAGATTCAGCCAGCAATAAGGCATTGGAGGTGAAAGGCAGCTCCGCGCGAGAGCTTAGCGAGGGGCGGCTGCTCCCTGCACGCCATCGCACAGGAGAGGGCAAGCCCCTCACCTGTCCCCATCCCACGCAGAGGAGAGAGGAAAAAGGGCCACGAGAGAGAACGAAAAAGGCACAAGTAAATATCCCCTTGCAGTGGAGAGCTCTGTGGGCCCGCACCCCGGGGCTGGCGGGTGAGCCCTGAGCCAGTGCAGCCCCGGCTCCCACCCCAACCGAGTCCCTCCGAGCGCTCTGATTGTGCCTTGGGTGTGCATGGGAAGGTGGGCTGGGCAGCGAAGCGGAATTGCTGGTGCGACACCAGCTTGGAAGGGCAGCCGAGTTAGTCCCGTTGCTCTGGGTGCGGGCAGAGCTCTGGTCTAGCCCAGACAGCCCTTTGCTTGTGACAGGTCGTCTTAAATAGGAGCAGGCAGGTGGGCGGGCAGCAGTCTGTGCGGAGAGCGGTGGGAGGGCGTGCGGCTCAGTTCTGCTCCTCGTCCCGCAGCTCCGAGGGCAGGAACTTGTACTGCTGCTGCCGGATCATGGCCAGCTTCTTCCGCGCCTCCTCCAGCTCCCGCTCCTTGCGCAGCATCTCCTCCTGGGCGGCGATGATCTGCCAGGAGAGAGCCCTGGGGTCACAGCTGCCTCCCACAGGGATGGCCGGAGCCTCTGCCACCGGCAATGTCAACCCCAGAGCTGGGTTCTCGGGCTGCTGCTTCCCTCCCATCACAGCCACCGCCTTGCTGGGCATGAGGGCTGTTTGTCCCTGGGCTGGGAGCATGGTACTCTGGAGATAAGCAGAACAGCACAGCTCCTGGGGCTCGGCCCCATGTGATGTGTAGAGGGTCTCAGCTGCACGGAGCCAGCACTGGAACTGTGGCACCCCACACTAGGTGGATCTTGCCCTCTACCCACTGATCTGCCTTTTCCATTTGTCACAGACACTGGGATACTGCGGGCTCTGCACCAAGGAGAAGCCAGGGCCTTACCCTCCTGGGAGCATGTACCATCACCCACTGCTACTTGTGGCAGGACAAGGTGAGGCCTCATTGTTTAACTGGTGCTCAGTGGGATGGGTGAACCCACAGCATTTTTATGAGGCTCTCTCAAGGCATGATCTGTGCTGCTGGGTGGCAGGACATGCTCCTGAGACCAGCACACACAGGTTGTGATGGCACCTAGAGCTGCTCCTGCCCTGTTGGAGCAGCCTCACTCCTCACCTGTGCAATTCCTCCGACCATCTTCTCCTTCACCACCACCGTTTCATCATGGTCCTGGAAGGCAGCTGCCTTCTGCGCTGCCTTCACCAGATTGTCTGATGCCCTCTTCACGGCATTTCCAGCGGCCTGCAGCAGGGAGGAGAGCGTCAGCGTGAGTCACAGCCCCAGGGTATGACTGCTGCCTGGGGGTGTGAAGGAACTCCTGCCCGAGGCTGGGCCAGCAGGCAGGACAGGCAGCCAGGAGTGCTGGGAGCTGCAGGCAGGGATTCCTTTACATGGCTTGCTGCCTTGTCACCCACTCATGACCATTTCAGGCGCTTCTGCTCCCAGCCAGGCTCTGGCTCCACTCTGAGCAGCAGGACAGGGACGGGGAGGCAGCCCTGCTGACTCTTCCCAGCCCTCGGCCCCAGGGCTGAGACCCCAGGTTAACCCCCCAACACATGGGCATTAACCTCTTATGTGCCATGGCCTCTGAGGGTTAATGGTGCTACACAACATGCCCCCACACATTAACCTCTTGAATGCCAGTGAAGAAGTGTGCACATTTCAGGTATTCCTGTGCCAGTTCTTTCCAGGCTGAGCAGCCTAGCATCATTCACATGCCTGGCACACACCTATTAGAGAAATCCTGTGTTCCAGTGAACTTCCCACTGATGGCACACAGGCAGGGAGCACAAGCCTGGAGAGCATCCACATGCCCTCACACCACTCCCAGCCACCCCTCAAGCAACAGGGGCTGAAGAGGCAACCTAGGACTCACCTGGAGCCGCTTCATGGCCTCCGAGTCATGGTCAGCCTTCACCTTGCAGGCCACCAGGAGCTGGGCTGTGGAAGCAGCCACCTGCTTGGCAGACGAGATGAGCTTCTCCTCACTGGCATGGCCCTGCACTGCAGCGTTGGCGGCTTCGCACAGATTGTTGGTGGCAGCAGCCACCAGGCGTGCCTGTGGCAAGAGAGGCTGTCAGGGGGGGTACAGGAGCCCTGACTGGCTTCAAGGAGGTTGTGGGGCATGGGATGGAAAAAAACAGCTTCCACAGCATGTGGGAGAGGGAAGAAGAAGCATGGCTGCTTCTTCCACTGAGCAGAAGCAAAAGGGCAGAGCAACCTCACGTTTGCTGCAGGAGTAAAGAGGAAGGTTTTCCCCTCAACCCCTCAGCATGACCTTGATACTCACGGCTGAAATGAGACCCTGGGACCACTGTCCATCATCCACTGCGTTGGCTGGGATGGCACCCACCTATGAGGAAGAAGGGGAAGAGTAAAGGTCACCACCCTGCACACCTCCTGTCACGAGGCATGAGGGTTACGAGCAGCTCCAGAAGAAGGGAGGACCCTTCTCTACATTTTCTTTTTCCCCTCTTATGGCCTTACTTTTCCTTGGGCCACTAATTCCCGCTGGGCTGCTGAGGCTGCCTTCACCAGGGCACTCGTGGCTGCAGCAATGGATTTGGCAGCTTCCAGGATCTGCTCCTCAAAGTTCAGGCTCTCGTCTGCTTGCTGTGGGCAAAAGCAGAGTGTCAAGCAGGAGTGCTGGGACAGATGCAGCAGAACAGAAGGATGGCTACAGGGTGCTGAGGGGGGCACACGTAGAGATTAAGGGCTGTGGGGTGCAGCAGGGCATGGGCTACTGGAGGAAAGTCCAGCTGCAGATGTGGGAGTACAGCAGGAGTACAGGAAGAGGGACCAGCTGTCAGATGGTGTTTCAAACCTGGCTAAAGTACAGGAAGGAGAGCTCCAGCCCACCCCAAGCTAAGCACAGGATCAGACAAGGCTCAGCACTGCTACCTTGGGCTTGGCTCTTGGTTTCAGCTGCTCCAGCTTCTTGGCTGCAGCCTCAATGGCAGCTGCTGCCCCCAGCAGCTCATTCTCAGCGATGACAGTGGGGTCTTCTGGGTCAACCCACTCCGTCCCTAGGAAAACCGGGAAGCCAGACAGGTTACACCTGCACACAGCTTCATTTCAGACTTTCCCTACCCCCTCCGGCAGCTGCTGAGCCCTCTACCCTAATCCCAGCCCTTGGTCCTGCCCCTCTGAGCAGGATCTTTCCTTACCTTTCATGGCCTCAGCTGCCTGGATGAGCTCCGTGACAGAGCTGGCCACACGCTTGGAGTAGCCTGCCAGCTGCTGCTTCAGCTCATGAGTCGGCTTCTGCAGGATCTGAGGGGAAGGAGCAGATGTAAGCATCTGGAAAAGGGGGACTTGATAGGTCTGCTTGGGATATGCTCCCCAGGGAAGGAGGGTGGGATCTGCCAGTCCCCTCCAACATGTATACATGTCAGGCACTGTCTAAGAAGCATTCTCAAGTGACTGTGGCTATTGTCTTTGTGCCCCAGGATAGGATGAGCTTCCCTAGGGCCCTCCTGCATCCACAGCTTCTGGGACATCTTTCAGACCCAAGACCCTCAGCACAAGCCTTTCTACACTCAGCAGCTACCCACGCCAACGTTTCTCTGCTGCAAATCATTTCAAGCTCCAGAAGCATTTCCTCTTTGCTGTCCCCATTTTGGAGATTTGTTTGCAAACACAAGCTGGGCAAAGGGGGGTACTCTGGAGCCCTGTCCCTGCCGAGGAAGGCTGGCCCCAACAGGATGAGGTGGCAGGTAGTGCCCTGAGGGTCCTTCCCTGGGTCAGAGGGACACATGCACACACCACAGCACACATGTGCACGCACACAGGGCCTGTATGCAGAAGCAGAGGTCACTGCTGGCCCAACTTGCACCACACAGGCAGCAGCTGCCCATCAGCTAGAGCAGGGGTGAGTACACACACACAAACACATGGACCCCTGGGTCCATGAGGACACACGCAAGTACCACCCCAGCACTGGGCTGGGCACACAGACATGCCATGAGCAAGGCTCATGCTGAGGTTAGAGACCAGCAGGCACCCCAGTGTTGCCTTACTCACCGGCTGACAGAGAGGAAGGAGAAGAGAGAAAAGAAAGCAGTGAACACCCCAGCCAGGAGGAGGGGAGATAGGGGAGGGTAGGGGAAGGTGGGTGCATTTTGGTGAGGGGTGAAGGGCAGCCAAGAGAAGTGGGAACAAAGGATCAGAGATCCTGGGTGGCAAACTGTGCTGTCATCATTAGCTCTTAATTCAGCCTTGCTACGGCTGGGCAAGACAGGGCACCTGGATGAGGCTCCCACAGCCAGAGGAGCCACCTACACTCAGAGTAGCCACTCTCCTCCTCACACCCTTTACACCTTATTTCTCCCCACCCTGAATTGCTTCACTTCAGTTTCGAGCCACGGAATCTCTCTGCTTTTGGAGGGAAAGACCTATTGTTACCAAATACCAAGTCCCCATGGAGGTTCAAATTCCTACCCCTCCCCTGTGAAATATGCAGGCTTTCCCACTCTTCTGCTGGGAGCCATGCTTTCCAGCCTGAGACAAATAATCCTTATTTTTGAACCCTAACCATACTTGTTCAAGCTCTGTGGAAAGCACTGGTTCCCTTGGAGACATAGTGTACAGCAATGACCTTGCTGCTGCTGGGGAATGAGGTAGCACCTCATCTGCCATCTCCCCTCCCATTCCCCCAGATCCTTCCTGCTTGTGGTTTTCCAGGAACCTGCTGTCCTCTGATAAACAGGACCCATGAACTTCACTCCTGCCTTTGCAGACCAGAGTGCTGTGGAGACTGGGGGGAGTCATGGCTTTTTCCTGGCTTTGTGTTGGGCCATCCCAGCAGTCACCAGAGCTGCATGAGGCTCAGAGTACTCAAGCTGATGGCACACAGTGATGGCTGGTTTGCCCTCGTGAGCACATCTAGTCTAAATGCCTTATTATTAAACCTGCTGTCTGCTCTGACAACGTGTTTAAAACTGCTAAATGATCTCTGTCTGGAGATGAAGGCATCCTGGAGGCTACGAGCTTACTAAGAGGCACCTCCAGTGAACATTTCAAGGGATGTTCCAATGCATGATAGTCAAAACATTGCATGGCAGCGGGACGGTAACACCCAAAATACAGGGGAATGGCGTGTTCCTGCACGCCAAGGCTGGCCTCGGGCATTGCCACACTCAGTCATTAGCCTAATCATCTGTTAACAACAGGTCAGCCAGAGAATTTCTACTCAGCACTCCAGCCTTGGCTGCCATGATTCATGTGTGCCTGAAGCATCTTCCAGGCAGACATTTGATCTAGATGCAGAGGATGGAAAACTCACTGCTCCCCTTGGAACTGTACCCCAGTGGTTACCTCCCTTTAATAAAACCACCCTTTGACTTCTCCTCTACTCAGCTTCAATTTTTAGCCCACCGATTCCTGCCCACCTCCTCCTGCTGCTGCCAGTGCTGGTTACTCTCTGCCTAAAGGGGTTTTTCCTGCAGGAAACCACACCCTGGGATCTACGACTTTGTATCTGCTGATCCCAGACAGCAAACACTAACCAGCTCAGTGCAACCTTGAGACACAGCTGAATCACTGTCAGTCTTTGTCCTGAGCCCAGTTTGAGAGATCTCACAGCCCCCTCATCCCAAGGGGTGCTCTCCAGAGCAGTGCACATCCCGAGAGCGCTCCTGACTCCACTACTGTGGTCTTGCCAAGAATGCAAACTGTTAGAATGACTTCACTGGATCTTTTCTACCATGATAGAAGCTTAATTTACTTCTTCTAAACTAATGTTGCAGCTGAAGTCCTTGGGAAGACTCAGTCAGAGGGAGACTGGATCAAAAGGGTGCAGCTTGCAGTCAACGCACTTGCAGTCATTATCTTTGCTCTGGCAGGCACTGTCCATCTCCCACACGTTGTGCTGTGGGCATTACACACGTTGTTTTCCCACTCCCTGAAGTCTATTATTCCTACCACTTTTACTGGAAGCTGTATTTTTATAAGATTATGCTACCGTGTTGTTGATTTCTAGCTTCCATCTGTTTACAGCCAGTTAATCTCCATCTATTGTTAGCAAAATACTTAGAGCCTGTTGAGCTCTCTGACACCTGCTTCCATGGCAGGGCCACGGACACACGCTGTGCCAGCATAGGCTCTGCAAAGGCCTCAGTGGGAAGAGGCGAAGAGCCCAGAGGACCCTGGGGATTTGGGGAACACCAAGGCAATCCACAATCAGCCCCTGCCCACCCTGAGAACCGGGGTGGAGACACTCACCACCAGCACATGCTCCAGCAGCTCCAGGTAGCCATCAGCACACTCCTTGCCGAATCGCAGCGCCCTCTGCCGCACGTCCCCGCTCACCTCCGGGTGGTAGGCTGCTTCCTGCAACCCAGAGAGAGGGGAAACCCCGACTGACATCCAGCATCATCCCTGCCTCCACCCACAAACCCGTGCTAGAGATCCGCTCCCGCCGCCCGCCCCACCTTGCAGGAGCGCAGCATATCAGCGATGGCCCGGCGGCTCAGGTTGGCCGTGGCGATGACATCCTCCTGCCGGCACGAGTTGCCAGCGGCCACCGCTTTGGCTGTGGCCATCGTGATGCCTTTCGTCATTCGGATGAAGTCCTCCGGGGTGGAGACCTTGGCAGGAGGCACGGGGGAGGAGAAGACCTGCGAGGCGAGAGGCAGGGGTGAGGTGCAGGGCGGCAGGCGAGTGAAGCAGCAGCCGCAGCACTGCGGCCGTACTCACCGCCAGCTCCTGGCGAATGTGCTCGATCGTGGCCTCCAGTGCCCGTGTCCCCTTCGTGGCCTCGTCCTCAACAGCCTTCACCGTCTTCAGCAAGGAAGTGACGTTTGTCACCATCACCTGTGGATGGAGAGAGCCAGGTGAATTCCCACAAAAGCTTTGGCCTGCTACCCACGCCTGTCCTTCCCTTGTGGATTGGTCCAAAATTGCCCCATCCCCATGTCCACTCATTGCCTCAATTGCTCCTCTGCATGCTGTGTTCCACCTTTTATGTGCCCCTTCCCACACTTTTTTCCTGACTGTCCCCCCCAGTTGTGCTCCTGTGCCCAGACAGGCAGAAAAAATCCCTTCTCTTTCTCCAGCCCCACTGCCTCATCCCCTCCTTCCCATCACAACCAGCACAGACCTTGGCAGAGTTCTTCAGCTGGTAGACAGCAGGGTCATCCCCAGCTTTGCCAGCAGCTGCTTTGGTGGCACCGATCAGGTCTCCAAGTGCTTTAGCCACATCCTTCACAGCATTGATCAGGACCACCTGGGGAGGGCAAGACAGGGGGAATGGTTGAGCTACAGTCACATTCAGGCTAGGGACATTGTGGCCCAGCAGTGAGGGATTTTGGCACCACAGGGCACACATGGAGTCCAGCTCAGCCAGCCCTAGCCAAAGCCCAGCCCTCTCTCTCCCCAGCTCTTGGGATCCAGTCCAGAGCACCACAGGACATCTGCCTCCCTCAACCCCTCCGAGCAAGCCAGCAGCAGCCTCCACTCAGCCCACACACCCCATCACACCTGGGTTTCTGGGTCTTCAGATCCCAGGCTGGCAGCACCCAGCTTCACCACCTCTGCCAGGCGGGTAATGGTGGACACAGAGGACTGGGCAGCCTGGGCGAGCTTCTCCTGGCTGGCTGTGGCATTCTGCACCAACACCTTGGTGTCCTCCACCAGCGCCTTGGCTGTCTTCAAGATGCCCTCCCTGGGGAGAAAAAACAGGTTAGGGAGGACACAGCCCTCTACTGCACCAAGGTCCTTGGGGTACAAAGGGACTGTGACCCTGTTTTTTTTATGTACAAGCTGGAGTTTCAGGAAACTGAGCCCGCATGACCTGAGCTTGAAGCTCTCCTTGGGGCTGCTCAAGAGCTCAGAAAAACCACTCTGACACCCCTGTCTGGTTGAGCAGAGGCCAGACATGGTGCCTGGGTACCTGTGGTCAGCAAAGGTCTCAGAGTTCTCCCGGTTGAGGGTTCCTGCTGTAGCAAACATGATGGTGGTGTCAAGGTCAGCAATGATGCCCGAGACAGCGCTGGCTGCTGTGATGCAGGCTTGTGTCCCACGGTTCCCAGCCTGAAGAGCTGCCAGCACATGAGACACCTGTGGGGTACAAGTAGAGTGAGTGGAGGAGCAGAGCAGATTCAGGGAACCTCCACTGCACACACATCCAACACCATCAAGGGTGGAACTGCTCCATGACAAGGAGAGGGACTGGGAATACCTCTGCATATTCCTTCTTAGCTTCCAGTTATTTATTTTTACCTTTGGTCTTACTAGCTGGACTCTGCTAGTTTTCAAATCAGTAATATTTCCATAACGGGCATCAGAACATCACGATATCACAACTTGTTCCTTCTTTTAGCTTCTAATTTTTGTACTTGGGCAAGCACTGACAGGAGAACAAGCTTCCTAATGGAAAGCAATCATGGAAAGGAAGGACCTGCAGGAGGTCCTGAGGATGCAGGTGCCATGCACAATTGACAAGTGTTTACTTTTGTGTTTGTGCTTATAAGCACTGCTGCTCTACCCTTATCAACCAGACTTTTTTTAAGCTGCACTCTCATCTGTTCTTCCGAAGTGTGTTCTTCAGATTGGCTTGACGGACAGGATGCCAGCAAAAGGTGAAGTGGAGACTGATCACTGAGCACAAGCTGCAGGCATTGCTGCAGATGCTTTGCCCAACTCTGCAAGAACTGATCTGGAGAGCCCTGGCCTGTCACCAGTGTGCAGGTCAGTTTTCCCAGGCTGTTATCAGTTTTCCTAGCTGCTGTTATAATGTCTGCAGAGGGGGATCCATCCTCCACCCCATCAGTTGGGCAGGGGCAGCATGGCCAAGAGAGGCAACAGAACCGAACAGGACCAGAAGAGAATCTAACATGGTACCTCCAAGAGCAAATGGCTGAATCCAGCATCCCTCCCACCTCACTATGCTGTCAAACGCCTCTCTCAACCACCTACCTTCTCAGAAACCTTGCGTGCACTCTCTATCAGCTCCTTCTTGGTGTAGGCATCGCTGGGGCTGCACTGCAGGGCTCCAGCCTTGGTGACCAGGGCAGCACAGCCGTGACCCAGCTCCTGCACCCGGCGCTTGATGTGGGAGCCAATCTGCAGAGGAATGTGTGCGTGACAGAGTCAGCAGGGAACTAAGCCCTGCATCTGTGATACTTGCTGGGAAACACCCGTCACCCAGCTCCTCTTTCCCAATCCTCCCACTCAGGAGAAGGAAAAAGGAAACACAGCTTTGCTCCTTGTTTCTATGCCATGTTTCAGGGGAGGTGTGAAATCTGCCTGTCCCCAGCTGCAAGGGGACGTTCAAGTGTCCCTGTCCTCTGTTCTCATGCCCCAACAGCCCCTGGTTTGCCTCACGGCATGCTCCAGCACTCCCCCCAGGTTCGTACCTCCTCGTTCTCGGCAGTGAGGGCAGCTGGCTTGGCCTCTTGTGCCAGCTGCCCATAGTCATGGGTGAGTTGGTTGGCCAGTGTGCCCAGCTCATCTGGGTTGGTGGTGGATTTGGTGACCTGTCAATGGAAGAAGAGCAGGAGTAGGACAGGGCAAGGAGGGCAGTAGCCTGACTGCATGGCAGGCAGTGCATTCTACAGTGACAGGCTCTCTTGCACCCACCATTTCCTGCACAGTCACTGCAATAGCCTTGGCTGTCTTCACCATCGTGGTCTGGTAATCCACAAAGGTACCTTCTGGCTCGCCCATGGGCCCCTCGTCCAGCTGCAAGAGACCATCAGGAGACCCTGGATCCAGCTCTGGCCCACAAGGTCTTTAGCTTGTAGGGTTTGACCCAGACTCTTCCTCTCTCCCACCCCCAGCCCTGTCCAGGTCTCTCTGTGCTCCCCTTACCTGGTTGATAGCTTGGGTGATGGAGTCCACCATGCCCCCCACAACACCTGCAGCACTGGCTGCCTCATTCAAGGTGGTGGTCAGGTCCTCCACTGCTTCCTTCATCATTTGCACAGCCTCTTCCAGAGCCTCCTGAGTATGTGCAGCTTGCTGCAAGGACAAACCAGAATGAGGGAAGGCAGGTGGCGGCTCCCCTCCAGACAGGGATGCTGCACAGACTCTGGGGTTTCCATGTCTGAAACACGTGTGTACAACATGCAGCACCCACATGCACACCACTGACACGTGGCCCTCCTGCTCACCTTGGGGTTCCCACCAGCCTCCTTGGCTGTGTACAGCATCTGCAAGGCGGATTCAGCCAATGTTTTGGTCTGGTCCAGGAGGTTCATCTGCTGCTGGTGGTTGGGTGTTTTGGAGGCAGCGCCGACAGCCGCCATAATGAGCGGCTCGAAATACTGAGCCATCTGGGACACCTAGGGAAAAGCAGTGTCAGCATCAGCAGCTTCCAGCCCCAGCTGCCTTGTACATTTCCTGCCCAGGCACCAAGCGCCTCATCAGCAGCTCCACACCCCCATTACCTTGTGCCCTAGCTGCGAGGCCTCGGCCCGTGCCGCAGCAGCCACAGGCTCGATCAGGTTGCTGATCTCCTGGACAGCTGTGATCATCTGGTTGTGCAAAGCCTGTGCAAAGAGAGGGTGTTGCATGAGGCTGCAGCAGGGCTGGGGCCTCTGCATGCTGCTGAGAGCCAGGGGAAGGATGCCCACTCCTTTAGGCTTGCCCACAGCATGTCCCTGACCTACCTCCTGGGAGATATCCTGTCGGGGAGCCAGCTGCTGGCTGATAGCAGCAAGGGACGCCTGGTCCACCTCCCGCAGGCATCTGTTCAGGACCTCAATGGCCTCCTCACACTCCCGCTGTCCTGGAGCTTTCTCCCTGTGTGACAGATGTATCAGCCAAGCACTGGCAGCTGTTACACCACCCCTTCACCCCCAGCCTCAGCTGGTACTGGTGAGGGGCAAGACCCTTCTCCTGGGCTTTGGGTAATCTAGTGTGATAGAGCCTGGGCACACCAGTGTGTGTTCCCATCAACCCACAGCAGAATTGGAGGAGCAGCTTTCAGGAAGGACAAGAAGGATAGCATTGTCCATCCCATCCCTTGCCTCCTGTGTCCAAGGAGATGATGAGCCAAAACATCCCCAGGAATGCTCACTCAGAGCAGGGGAATGTGCCAGAAGGCACAGAGCCACAGCTACAGAAACAACTCTGCTCACCTCATGTTGGTGATCAGCTTCTTGATGGAGTCCGAGACTGTGCGCGAGTGGCCAGCGAGCACTGACCACTGCAGCGGGTCCTTGGGGTTGACAGCCAGAGAGCGAGCAGTCTGGATGAGGCCAGCAGAGCTCTCCAGCATGGTCTTGGCTGAAATGACAATGGGCTCCATGGCTCTACGCCCCTGCACAGGGAGACGACAGGCTGGTGAGGTAAGGGACTGTGCATGGGAAGTTGTTCCCTCTCCCATGACGCTTACCCTGGAGCAGACACTTGAAGCCCAAGGCTTGCTGCCACCTCTCCCATCACACCCCCTCAATACATGCCCCCCAGGCTTGGAAAAGGCACATCTCCTCTCCACCCCAGAGCAGACCCTGTTACAGCCAGGCTCCATCCTCCCTGTCCCAGCAGCATCCCACCTCTGGGCTGATCTGGGCAGGAATGGTGGCAAACTCTGGGTTGGAGGCGAAGGCTGTCAGGTTATCCACAGCCTCTATGAGAGGGGCAGTGGCAGCACGGCACCGCTCCCGGTTCTCCTCGTTGAAGTCGCCATCCAGGGCCTGGTGTGGAGAGACCAGAGAAGTTACCCAGCCCCCACCACATCCCAAATTCCATCACTACCAAATTGCCTCAGAAAGGACACCACACCTTGATGGTCTTCACCAGGTTGGCTGTGCTATTGGCCACCTCTTTGGCTGACTGGACGAACTGGCGCTTGGCCACAGGGTTGGCGGTGCGGGAGGATGCCACACGGCACGTGTTGCACAGGGCTGAGGTGTGTTTTGCTACGATGGTGGCTGCTGACAGCACCTGCATGGGAAAGCAGAGTAAGGCAGGATACACCAACACCTTCTATCCCTATAGATCTCCCTTCCCACCCACCCTCTGTAGTGCACCAGTAACCACAGGCATCTCTCTTGGGACCCAAGAAGGATTACCAAGATCCTGCATGCCCATAGAGCCCCCTCTCTATGGCCTGTGACCATTGAACCAAAGCTGCTAGCTGGTTCCCAGTGCAGCTGATGGGGCCTGATGAAATGCTAGCCATCATCTTGGCCAGCTCTTGGGATGCAGCATTTCCAACCAGCCTCACACTCCTTTTGATGCAAGCAAATGCCTGTAACGGAGCCCCACCCCACACTCACCTGGGACTGAGTACAGGCAGGGTCCACCAGGTTCTGGCAGGCCATCTGGATGGCTTGGTTAGCTCTGGCAAACTGAGTGGGGTCCACCAAGCCCTGCTGTCCGGCCTGGCTGTTGGGGTCTGAGACCCCCACAAGGTAGGCAGCCTAGGAACATGGGGGAGGTGGTGAGAGATAGCCTGCACACCGCAGAGAGAATCACAGAGGGCATGGGCTGCTGAGGAGTCTGGGAGTGCTGTCCCACTGATTTGGAAGGGCAGGAGTGGGGTGCATACGACAACTGTGGCCCTAGGGTAAGGCTCAGGGCTGGGGCTGGGCGTGTCTCACCTGGGCAGCTGCCTCTGTCAGCCCGCAGAGAGCTTTGGAGGCGGCACTGATGGAGTCACCGAACTCAGGCAATTTGCTGTTCTTGGCGTTCTGGGAGATGCCAGCTATGGACTCTCCCAGCACCTGCAGGACACACCATGCACTGGTTATGGAGACCACCTCTGGCTACTGCAGTGCTTCCAGGATCAGAGCTCATTGTGCTTCATCAGCAGGGGAGAAACCACCTTTCCCTTTGTTCCCATATCCTTCCCAAGCCCTCCCTGTCCTTCCCCAAACCTCCATTCAGGGCTTACCTTGGAGTTCTCCATGACGCTGTCAAGGCAGTTGAAGTAGGACATGTCGTTGACAGTCTGGGTGGGGTTCTCCAACAGTTCCTTCACCGTCTGCAGGGACACAGGTGTCACATCCAGAAGAAAGCTCTGCATACTCCACTCGCCCCTCCCCTTCATTCCCTCTTGTTCGTTGCAGTGGGGTGCAGTTCCCCCCATACCCAACATCTCAACCTCTCCAGTGCCTAGTCAGTATGTGACTTCTTACCTCCAGCTCCCGCAGGGCATTGTCACATTCCTTCTGGCCTGGGGCCTGCTGGGTGCACATGGTGATCAGCTGGTTAATGCTGTCAGTCACAGCCCTGCCAGGGGGATGGGAGAAAGATCCACGGATCAATGCCTGCTCCACCACCCAATTCCACTGCTATGGCCAGCAGTTCTCAGGGAGTACTTACCGCGCTGCTGCTGCCAGCTGATTCTTGAGGTTGGGGGCAGCAGGGTCGGCAGAGAGAGCCTTTGCAGCCAGCAGCAGCTTGCTGGAGGACATGGAAATGCTCTTCAAGTTCGACACCACCTGTGCCTGGTCTTCCTTATTCTGCAAGGAGCCAGTAAGAGTTACATGCAGCACCTTTTTAAAGCCCACACCCACTTTGGGTCTTCTCTGGTAATTTCCAAGTTGACCGGGTTCCCTTCATCCAACTTGCCCGCCAACAGCAAGGATACAACAGCAATTCTTGCTGAACAAAGCCAAGCCACCTTCTCCCTGCTGCTGTGGTTTTGCACAACTCCAGTCCCCATCTCCCTGGCTGCACTGGCCACAGCCACCCTAACCACCACTGCCTGGCCCCCCTGCCTTTGGTCATCCACCATCTTAGATATCCCAAATCTCTCACTGCACTCAGGATGCTCCAAGAGGTATTTGCTCTCACCGGGGACTGGCTGGCCATCTCCACTCCTGCCTGCAGGAACTCATTGAAGTCATGCCCGAATTTGCCAGAGGACTTAGCCAGGTCTTGAGGGGTGCCACGTGATGCCTGCACCAGCTCATTGGCGGACTGGTTGAGCCCTGCCGCTGCCTGGTTCAGCTGGCTCTGTGCCTCCTGGAAGCTCTTGGTGCTGGGAGGGAACTGGAAGGAAGGAGAGGGGTTAGGAGAGGCAGAGAAGTGAGAAGAGATGGAGGATGAAAGTCGGGCACATACTTGGGGATATGCTAGTGGAACCCAATGCAGTTGGACCAGCTTGCATTGCCAGAAAACTTTCCCCTTCCCCTTCCCCTTCCACCCCAGCTCAGCTCACCGAATCCGAGAGCAGCCTCTTGCTGGCCTCTCCCACCATGCGGATGGCAGCATCCACGTCCCGCTGCCCTGGCAGGCAGTTAACGCAGCGGTTCAGGGCCTGTGACACTGCCTTGGCCACCTGCAGAGAAGCAAAGAGCAGTCACCACCTTCCAGCCAGCCTCACACCCTTCCCACAGCCTGATGGGGACACTGGGGTACCCACTGTCCCTACCTGGGCCAGGCGCTGCTGGCTCTCTGGGTCACCGGGCTTGGCCACTGCTTTCCGCGCCTCCTCGATGAGGTTATTGGCTTTGTCCATGACGTCGCTGGCGCACTCCAGCATGGCACTCTGTGCCTGTGGGTCGGAGGTATTGGCTGCCACACCACGGGCAGCCTGGCTGAGCGAGCGCAGGGCCTGGGCCACTTCCCGGGCAGCAATTCCTGAGGGGATGGAGAGGTCAGCGCCTGTCAGCTCAGTGCCCCTTCCCCCTGCCCTGATGTTGAGGCCAGTACCTGTGTAGTTCTCATTGCCCTGGGCCACTTCTCCCAAGAGGTGAGCGATGGCGGAGCTGACAGCTTTGGTACTGTTCCCCAGGTCCTGGGCACACTTCTCCATCTGCAGGGGAATGAGTTGGGACACACTGGTGAGCTGCACCTTTTAGCAACTCCATTGCCCCAGAGTGTGCCCTGAGCCACCTTTCCCTGCACCCTCACCGTCTCTCCTGGCAAAGGCTTGAGCTTGCCATCACGGGCAGCTGCCTTGGCTTCCTGCAAGTCCTTCTCCAGGCTCTGCACCAGACCCAGCGCAGAGTCTATCTCCAGGGGTCCACACGCCTCCTGAGCCTGTGGTGGGGCAGAAGGAAAGGTGAGTGGATGACTGCTGAGCCCACCTGGCTGCAGCAGAGACCACAATGTGCCACCAGGCTGACCCCACCATTCCCTGCTGCTCTGCACAGGTGGTGTCTCACTGCAGGATGGGACCCAGCCTCTCACCTTCTGGGCGGCTGTGCGGAGCTCAGCCAGAGCTGCTGCCAAGTTCTTGGCACACTGGCTGAGCTGCATGGCAGAGGCTTGGTCTGTTATGGTGGGGACGGTGGCCTTGGCTGCAGCTACCATCTTCCCACCAGGCTGTAGGGCCAGAACAAAAAGCAGTGAGAAGGGGACAAACACGCAGAGCCTCAGCTGCCTGTGTGCAGAAGAGCTCCTGGTATCTCAAAAGGGACAAGCACAGTAGGAAAGCTGTAATGCCAGAGCTGGCACGGGAGGCTCTGGGCAGCATGGGTACCTGCAGGAAGTTCTGGCTGGCAGCAATGAGAGCCAGCTGGGCGCTGGGGCTATCCGGCTGGGACTGGCTTCCTCGCACACCTTGCACCAGCATCGGGATCTGCTCTGCCACCACCTGCCAGAGAAAAGGGTCAATGGAGAGGATCCGTCAGAAGGACAACCCAGCTGATCAGAAGATCAGCTCCTAAGGGATCTAAGTGAAAACCCCAAGATCCAGTCTGACCACTGTGGCTGAGAAGGAAGCACCAGCATGGCCAAGGGGAGATGAGACACGGAGAGGGAGCACCAGCAATGCCGGGATCAGGCCCAGGCCCTTACCTTGCAGCTCTGCACCAGCTGCTGCTGCGCGGCGGGGTTCTTGTTGGAGGAGGAGGCGTGCTGCGCGGCAGCGATGGTCTGAGTGGCCGAGGCGGCGGCCTGCTTGGCTGCATGCTGGCACAGGGAGGCACAGGTTAACACTGGCAGCCTGTACAAAGCCCCCCCTGCCATGACCAGGGCCCAGACCCCCAAACAACTTCTCCTGTGCCTACTCCTGTGGCACCCGAGTATCCTCAGCACCCTCGAGGCCCAGCACCCTGAAGCAACATGGTGCACACAAGGGAAGGGAGATCTCTCTGTGATGCACAATGGACACTGTACTTGGAAAAGACTTTATCCCTCTGGAAAGTGGAGGTATATGGGGGCTCCTGGTCACGTCTTGCTCACTGTCTGTGCTTGCTTGCCCTCTACAGATCCTTGCCCAGGATCTCACCTCCAGCTTGTGCACAAGCTTCTTCTTGATGGCATTCTGGGCAGCAGCATTGGTTGCCATCCGGAGCCCTTCTGCTGCCTCACGCAGCCGCTGCTGCTGCTCCTCACTGTCCGGATGGGCTGCAGCTCCCTGGAGAAAGCAGAAAACCCATCAGAGCTCTCAGGAACCATGGAGTCGCTTTTCCTCCTGAAGCAGTACCTCTGTTCTGGCCTGATGCCAGGGTGTCCCCCACAAGGCAGTCTGGTTTACGGTGCTTGGGAGATGCTCAAAGCCTCTCCGGAAAAGTCCAGCAGAAGAGGTAACAGCTCCTCTGCTACCACCCACAGCTCCCTGAAGCTCCTCCACAGGAGGAACCCACCCTACTGCACAGGTCCATGGCTCAGTGTAAGACCTTGCTCTGGGAACCGCTGCTCAACCAAGGGCTGTTCATCCCCTCCCCAGCACTGAGCCAATAGCATTGGACAGGGCTGGCACTAAAACAAGCATCCATCCTTCCCCACACACTGACCTTTGCAGCCTCCACCATCTTGGCAGTGGCATCAGCCAGGATCTTGGCTGCACTCAGAAGCTTGCGTGAATTCTCCAGGTCTGTCTCTCCCTCAGCGTCAGCTTTGATGGCATTGACAAGGTCGGAGGTGGCCTGGGCCAGAATACGAGCCTGACGCACCATTTCCCCTGGAACAGAATGGAAATTATCAAGTCCCAAGGGCTCTCTGATACCTCACTATCCATTGTGCTCTGGCCTGGGTGCCTCAGTCTCACCTGCATCGCCCATGGAGCTGAATATATTCTCGGTGACATTGAGGATGGTGTCAGTGGCCTGGTCGTAGCGCCCGATGGGCTGCCCGCCCAAGGCATGCTGCTTGATGTGCTGCAGCAGGTCATTCAGGGCCTGGGTGACAGCCGTGGCTGCCACCCCCACCTGCTTCAGGAGCTGGTCATCACTGGTGGCTGCGTTGGAAGCCTCCACACAGCCCTCAGCTGATTTGGCCACCAACTTGCCAGCCTCGATCAGCTGCTCCTGGCAAACTGGTGAGCTGATTGTGGGAGCCACAACCTGGAAGCGAGGAGAAAGGCTGGGCAGCAAGTGTGGTATGCTCCTCGGAGGAGCTATCCCAAGCTTCTGCTCCTCCAAAGAGGATCTCCATTGTTTGGGCACAATGGCAGGGACTCCAACCTGAGGCGGCCCACACTTCCTGTCCCAGACTCCCAATGTCCTGCCTTAGGACATGTGACCCTAGCACACCTAGGACCCCGCTGTGAAGCTGCCCCCTGGCCAGGTGAAGCTCACAGCCAGACTGAGGCAAAGGTTAACCTTGCTCCTTACCTTGGTGCACGCCACCAGCTGGGAGGTGGAGAGGGCGCACTGGGTGGCCGCTGCGATCACCTGTGACTGCAGCGCGGAGTCCTCTGTTTTCTGAGCCACGTTCTTGGCTTTGAGCACCAGTGTAGCGGCAGCGTTGGCCACCGCCTTCGCCAGCTGCATAAGCATGTCCTGAGAGGGGACAGAAAGGGTCAACAAGGCAGCCATGGGAGTGAGAGCAGCCACAGCCAACTGCAGGGCTCTCGTGAAATATTCAGATAGGAAATGTGAGCCCTCAGGGGCCTTTCATTCACTCTGTCCCAGCACCAGCAGCACTAATACCTGGAAAGGCTGGCAACACCTTAACCCCATCTCCACTGTGTGCTACAGCTGGCAGTGAGGCTGTAGCCTGGCCCTGAGCTGCAGCCTGCACTGCCATGAACACCACCCACACCAGCTTGTACAATGCTCAGCATCACCCCACTACCCACTCCCCAGGCAACCACCCACCCCAAATTGTTCCACAGTGAGAACCTGCTGCAAGGCACTGCTGGTACTGCCTGGATTTGATCGGGTTTGCAAACATTTGAACACAGAGAAAAAATTACAAACCCTTCCAGCCAAACAGCAGGCACAAGCCAGCTGTGGCACACCCACACCATGGGCAGCTGCCAGCAAGAGGCAAGTGGGAGATATTCCCATGCTGGTCACCTGTACTGCAGGCATGATAGCTATTTTTGTTTTCAATTCTAACTTGCTGGCTGACAAGCTAGAACACATCTCTGCTGTTATACCTGAGGATAAAAGAGAGGTATGATGAGGCAACCAGCCTCCTCTCTCCTGGGTGGCAGGTACACAACAGGTGCCACCAGGCAACAGGCAGGGGCCAGCACACGGCAAACTGCATTCCTGCAGGGTACCAGACATGACAGCACTCTGCAGCCTTCAAGATTAGCCCCTCTGGCACACTGCTGGTGCAAACTGGCAGCACCAGCTTTAAAAAGCAAACACCCTGGTAGGCAGGGCAGGGCTCTCTGTCTGCTGCAGCTGCCAACCTCCTGCTGTGTGTGTGCTCACAGTGAGCAGCCCTACACCCTAGGACAGGTAAGCCTCCAGCCACCAAACCAGAAGTGTCACAGCATCGCCTCGCCTCCTGCAAGCCAAAACTACTCCCACTGCAATCCACCACCTTTTGCGACAGTAGGAAACACCTGAGCATGCATGCATCCAATTCCAGAGCCCCCAGACCACTGCATCTGAGCCCATGGAAGGAAGTACATACACTCGGGTCTGACAGCTGTGAGGCAGAACATCCTGCTGCTCAACTGCAAATTGTCTTCCAGGTCCTAAATCTGACCTTTGAGAATATTCTGTCCTGGCACTGCTGCATGACCAAACATGGCTTCCTGCCCTGGTCCTAGCTTTTCTGCTGCCCTTGGATATCTGTCAAGGCCTCTCTACTCAGCTGAAGCTGTGTGGCTGCCATGAACAGAAACCCCTTCTTTCTGGAGTATTTTGGTCTATTCTATATCTGGATTGTCCTCCCCAGCACAGTGTGCTACCTCCTTTGTGCTGGAAGGAGCAGTCATGGGAAAGCAAGCCAGTTGGCAGTTAGTTCATCTAAAAAAAAATGCCACATGAGGCTCCACCCATATTGGGTCTTTGATGGGGACAGGCAGGCAGTTCCCACAGGCAGGGAGCAGCAGGCAGGAGCTGAAGTGGCTCCAAGGGATGATCCCCAGAGCAGCACTCGCCTCAGCAGCAACCCGAGTGCATGGACCTCTGAGAGCCAACCACCAGAAAAGTAGAATTTCGCAAGAGCCCTTCTCCAAAGAGTTCAGATGATAGTTCCCGGAGGAGCTCCCTTCACGTTGGAGACTGCAAGGATCACCAAGCCATGCCTACAGCCCTGTTTTACCGTCTTTGGTTCAGAGGCAGGCTGGATCCAAGCACACCGGTTTTCTGGGATCTACATGGAATCCACAAGATAAGAGGTGTTATATCACTCTAGAGACAGAGATGGGCAATGGCCTGTCTCCTCCCTCACAAAGTGACCACTGGGCACCAGTCAATGGTCAGCCCAGAGCCCTCCTGTGAGGTCCTGTGCAAAGGCTGATGGTTTTAGGGAGTGGGTGCCCCTGGTTGCTGCTGAGTACACTCACCTGGAACCGGGGGTCGGTGTCACTCTCCCCAATCTGCTGCAGCAGCTCCCCGCTGGTCTGCCCCACCAAGCCAGCAGCCTGCAGGAGATTCTGGCGAGGCTGCAAGGAACAAAACAAAATCAACACTGGGATAGTGAGCAAGCCTTAAAACCTCATTCAGTAGTTCCCCTTTGGCTTCCCCCTCCCTCCCTGTCCCACAGCCCCTCCAGCACCCCACCTCAGCACTGGCAGGCTGTGCTGTTTTCAGCAGGTCTGAGACAGCGCTCGCCAGGTTCTTGGCTGCCTGCAGAAGCTGCCGCCCATTCCCTCCCTCGTCCTCCATCAGCGCAGCCAGCAGCTTCACACCCTTAGACATCTCCGTCAGGTTGGAAGAGATGGTGGTGACGGCACAGCCCACGGCTGTGTAATCTGTGTCTGCTGGATCCCCTGCACAAGGAAGAGAGGAGTCAGGATGGGATGTGCCCCAAGTGATGCTCCAAGAGCATCCCCACACCTGTCACCAATGTGGTTTTCCTTTCTGGGAGCAAAAGGAGTCTTTGAGACAGAAAAGAGAGCCCAAGCCTTCTCCTGAACTGGGATACCCCTTTACTCCGACCCTCCATATACCTGCAGTGAGGTTGACAACTGAGGCCGTGCCAGCAGTTATGGCATCCACTTGGGAGTGGATCTCATGCTTTGACTCATCCATCTTGTTTTTGCGCCAAGCTTTTGATGCCTGAGTAGGAAGAACAGGATCAGGAGATGGTGGCAGAGGTGGTGGGTAGCTGCACAAATGCTCACACAGAGAAGTGCAAGGAAGAGGATATAAGGAAAAGAGGGGGAAGAGCTGTGACCACCCAGGTTCTCCAGTCCACCCTGACCAAACAACATGACCAAGTGTCCCCTCCGTGTCTATCCACAGAGTGGGATACAACCCCATCTTTTTCCAGGCAACAGATCTTCCCAAGAGCTGCTAACACTTCTCCTGGAAATGTGGCCAGGTTTACCTAGCCCAGCCTCCAGCAAGGTCCACCCCCAGCACCCCACCTGCACCCAGCACTCACAGCATCCTGCCCAAGAGGTGGCAAGGTCTCGAAGTCGTCCAGCGTGGCCTGGGCTGCATGCACAGCCTGCATACTGGAGTTGATAGTTCCGGTCAGGGCTTGCTGGGCTGAGGTCTGCAACACAGAGACAGACTGAGACATGACAAAGGCTTGGAATCTAGGATTACAGACTTGGCTCAAAAGCTCAGCAGCAAAGTGCTGTTGATGGCACCACTCTAGGTAGGTCTCCACAAAGTGGAGAGCACTTAGCAAAAAGGGAGTCTCTTCTCTGCACCTCCCACTAGGAAATGCCTCATCCCACCATGGTTACAATCAAGTCTCACAGTTAACCACCTCTCAGGGAGTGGGGAGCAGATGCTGTGGTATCCCACAAGGCTTTCAGAGCAGGCCCCATAGCATGGGGCAAAAGAAATCAGCCTCCTCATGGCCTTTTCCAAGTGCTCCTCCAGCTGTGCAGGAGATGGGGACACCAAAACATGGCATTGGGTTCCGCTACTAACCACAGCCCTAGTGGGGCTGTCCAGTCACAACCTGAATGAGAGGCTGCAGTCACTAGACAGGTGAAAGTGCTGAGGTGTAGCTCAAGTTTGCAGAGACGGTGCAGGAGGACACAGGCTCAGCCAGGCCAGCAAGCACACGAGGCCAGTGGAACAGAGACCCCGCTCTTCACAGCAAGGCAATGCTTGGTCACAGACCCAAACAGATGGGTCTGCACATGCCTAACAGTCACCTCTCAGAGTTCATGCCCTATGGTCAGCACAAGGAGAGCTTACCAGGGGAGGCATGTGCCCTCGGTGCATCTGGCCACTGGTGATTTGTAGCTGAGGCTGTGGCATCGTGCCAACTTGGAAGTTTTCTGGCCCTCCAGCCCCTGTCCGCATGATGGCTGGCAGGGCCACTGAGCCCAGCTCTGCCTTGCCAACACGGTTAAACTGCTGCTGCACGACTGTCGACCTGAAATGGGGAGAAAGACCAGGTAAAGGGATGTCCACAGTGTGGGCAGAGTGGGATTGGTAGCTCTTCCTCCTTGCTGTGCTGCAAGCTGGGCTGAAGCACACTCTCCATTCAACTTCTCTTTGGCAGCTGCCTTGCTTCTAGAAGACTTACTTCTTCGGAGACACAGAGTCTTCCAGCATGGTGGACTCCTCATCACCCTCCAGTCCAAAGTGGTCTTTGCTCTTTTTCTGCACAGGGAAAGAGAAAATTATACCCTCAAGCCTTCCCCTCTTCCTGCAGCCCAGACACCAAACCAGGGTCCCAGGTCCCCCTGCCCTGCCTCCAGCTTTCCCAGCAGTACCATGTACCAGTGGCTGTTTGGAGGCAGCTGTAAGGCACATCTGGTACTCCTCTCTGGAGAGGGGCTATCAGTGCCCTTCTCAGCACAGCCTCACCTTTTTGAGGATGATATCGATGTAGCCTGCAATCAGCTGGGCAATCTGTTCCCCCTCTGTCGTCTGCACTGAGTAGTAACCATCCTGGTAATCTCCAAAATCCTGCAACGGCAGGGCACAGGGTAGCACGGGAGCAGGGCACTGGCAGCCATCCTGAGCCCCTCTGGTATGCACTAAGCACCTGAGTGCCAGCCTCCAAAGCAAGCGCTGGGAGAGGCACCAGAGGAGGGCAAGCCTGTGCTGCCATGGGGCAACAGCAGAGACAGGGGCTGGAGTTAGAGCAGCCCCCCCAAGGGGCACCAGTGGGGAGGGAGCGTGGGGGACCAGTGCTGGTCCCTTACCAGGGTGAAGCTCTTGGGTGAGGCTGCCCAACGCTTGATGTTGGTCAAGCTCCACTCCTGAATCACTTCCTTGGTCTTCTCATCCACACGCATCACACACTCCTTAGTGATCCCCAGTAGCCGTGGCACCAGCTTGTTCTTCCCCTTCATCTTCTCCTGTGGGCCACAACAGAAGGGCTGTGGGCTATCCCCAGGATGGATCCATCAAGGTAGAGACATCTGAGGTCTGCCATAGCTACCAAACACCCACAAGGCCACACCTTCTAGTAGTGACAACTACCACATGCAGCTTGGCAATGAGAAAAAGCATGAACCAAGGAGTAGGAAGGCAGTGCATGGGGAAATGCAAGAAGAATGGGTAGGCAGGGGAGATGCAGAAAAAACTGGAGCAACATAGGTTGAGAAGTAGCAGCTGGAGATATGGAGGATGGAGGATGGAGGATGCTGAAGAAGCAGAATTTCAGTCAATTTGCAGTGGGATCAGGGGGCTGCTGCTCTACCTTGACCAAGAAGAAGGAGACCCCATAAGTCTTGAGGGAACGAGCAAGTTTCACGTAGCGAACTTTGGCTTCAATCTCACTCATGTCCCCACAGCTCTTGTGGGCCTGCAACAGCAAAGACAGAACATTGCACCAGCTCCACAGTCCTGCCTCAACACCATTGCACCAATGCTGATGGGCTGTCCCCACCTCACCAGCATTCCTTGCCCCAGCTCTGATCTCTGGGACCTCAGGAGCTGCCTTGTCTGCCCAGCTCCTGCTTCTGTTTCTCACCCACCAGACTGCTGTGTGCTGCCTCCTCAGAAAGGAGCACCTCAACCTTTAGTGAGGAGGAACAAAAACCCCCAATCTCAACCTTCTCCCTGCACATACCATGAAGATCTTGCGTTCTCCTTTCTGCTTGATGTACTCCTTGGGCAGGAAATCCTTGAGCCTGCCAAGAGACAGGCAAGTGAGTTGTTAGCAGCAGAGCCCAATGCCAGTGTCTGTCCTTGACTATGAACAGGCTCAACCCAAAGCCTCAGACCAACCCCTGCCAGGGCATAAGCTGGGAGATTTTGGAAGCAGAAAGACTGTGGAAGAGATTGCTGCAGCTACTAAAGCTGTCCTTGGAGCTGCCCCGGCTGAGAGTGGGGTAAAGGTGCTGAGAATGCAGCCCTTTGTGCAGTATCAAGACTGGCCACAGGGTAGGGAGGGGCCACCCCCATAGCAGCTGACTGCATGTCTCTATAGGGCTGCCAGAGGGAGCAGAATGGGGGGCTGGCACCCCTCACAGCTGGTGGGGATCCCCACGCTTGGGCACTGTGCTGTAGGGGGGTAGGGGTTGCACCAGAGGCACCGAAACCCCCAGAGCCCCATAAGGCAGTGTGGTGCTGGGTGATACCAAGCTGCTCCAGCTGCCTTGAGACAAGCCCAGGGGCTCCTCAGGACACTCACTCCAGAAAGCCTGGCTTGTGCTTCTGCTCGTTGTGTGGCCCAAACTGGATCTGGCACTGGTGGCCAGCAAACTCACAGGCTTTGTCAAAGGAGACAGGGTGGGAACCGTTCAGGATGTCGTCACGAGCCTGTGCGGGAATAGAAGACCCTGCAGTAGGCTGGGAAGCCATGCATCCCTGCCACTGCTCCCCCCCACACCAAGCATGACACGTTTTACAGAGTTAAAAAGAAGTGGCCCTGAAAAACAGGAGTATGTAGGACCAGGCTGTCCCCTACAGGCATCAAGTCTGGGAGAGGAACAGCAGCAGGATTTCAGGATGGTGAAACCAGACAGAACTGACATGGGATTCCCTGGGGAGCTCTGGAGGATAGGGCTGGGATTGCCAGTGTTGGCTCTTACCCTGGACATAAATGGGTATCTCAAAGTACCCCCATCATGGCTCCTGACAAAACCTTCAGCCACCAGCCTTATCAGGGGCTGGCAGGAGGCAGTGGAGCTAGGTGCTCTGAGAAGCTGTACCTGCACATAGAGCAGATTGAGCTGCACAGGATCTCTCGAGTCCACGTTCTGGTCAGAGTAGAAGAACTTGCGCCGCAGCAGCAGCGTTTCATTGTCATCGATGCCTTGCTCACGCAGGGTCCGGCCATGGTCCAGCCAGTTCACTGCAGACAATGCCAGAGTGTGAGCAGGAACAGGCACCAAGGCATGGCTGGTCCCAGCCCTGGGGCTGCTTATGCTGAGTGAGAAATGGATGTCTGCCTGGTGCATCCCAGCTCTCGCGGGCCTCCAGGCAGGAGACATTCCAGGGAGCGTGGGCACATGTTCTCTCATCTCAGTCCTCTCCACACCCCCGTCCCCTCATAGGGGTCTCTGCCCTCCTCCCCAAGGCCCTCAGCACAGGCTGACCCCATTCCCAGCACATTCAGGCACCTACACTCATCATCTGTATGCAACTTCTGCTTGAGCTTCTCCATTTTCTTCTCATCTCGCAGCAAGGTCTTGTCCTTCTTGAGGGTGCCAGTAACCTCTTCCTTCTTCTCTTCCATGATCTCCCGTACAAGTGAGTACTCATCATAGTTGGTGATGCCTGCGGGACAGAAGAGAACCAAACTCAGAAGGACTGTTCTGCCAAACACAGAGTGTGGAGCAATGCAGGGGTACAGAGCAGTGTCCCCTCCCCTCATGCACCCCTCAGACACCCCTGCTGCCAGGCCATCTGCCACAGAGCTGCTGCTGCTCCCCCAGAAGCCTGTCAGGTTCTGCCATTCTCTCCCCACCTCCCTTCTTCCCCCCTGTTGCTGTCCTCTCCTCACCAATCCGGGCACATATTGTCATGAGCATGTCCGTGACAGTTTTGGAGTCATCCACCATCACCGTTTTCACTGTCCCATCCAGCATGCGGATCTTCAGGGGCCGCTGCTTCTTCTTGTATTCCATGGTATCCTGCAGGCACAGCGGAGCACAGCTCCCAGCAGTGGCACCAGTGCAGGACACATCCCACCATCAGTCCAACAGCTCCCCCCTGCCCAGTGCAATTGTGGGGGTGACAGGATGTGCTGCAGAGCACAATGCAAGGCAGCAGGGCAGGCACCCACACCACCCCCACGCTGCGAGCACATCCAACCACAGAGCAAAGGACGCAGCTGGAAAGATGTGGGATGGATACTTACCCCATTGCGAAGCATGTAGTAGTCCAGAGCCTTCCCAGCCTCCAGCCAGATCCCTTTCTTTGGGTCTTCATCCGAGAGGAAGAGCCCAAAATCATTGGCTGAAAAACAGGTAAAGTCTCTGCCAGGGTAGTCCTGAGCAGGACATGGCCAACAAGGTGCCGCTCTGTGCCCAGGGATATGCAGCGGTGCAGCCCAGTGCGTGAAGCACAGCAGCCCTGCCAACACTGGAGCCTAAACCCAATGAGTGGGCAACAAAGCTGGCAGAGCTCTGAGGTTTTACCACAGTTATCTATGGAAAAAATCATCGACAGCATGCCTACGCAACGTTGAATTTGGAACTGACAGACACAACAGAAGGAAGAGCTTGCAGTTGTGGCTGACAGCTCTCTGAAATCTTCAGTGCAATGTGTAATCATAGTGAAAATAAGGTAATAAAATGCTGGGGATTACCAGAAGGGTGCTGGGAACTGGTCTATAAAATCTAGGCAATCCACACTTTGAGCACTCTCTGCTGGTAGGGTCTGCATCTCTCCGGGACACAGTAGAGTTTGAAAAGATACAGAGAGGCAGCTTAAATGATGGAACCATGGTGAGAGGGACTAGAGGAGCTGGGACTCCTCTTTTTGCATAATGGGAGGCTGAAGGAGGATGGGCTCCAGGCTTACAAGGTCTCAGAGGTGGTGAGTAAATATTGTTCACCAAATCATTCTCCCTCAGGGTGCAGTACCTGGTGAAAGGGCTGCTGCTGGAGCCTGGGCAGTGGCTCCCTAGCTCAGACCCACAGGGACAGGCCTGTTTTCATGCAGCAAGAGGCCAGGACCACGCCTGGCTTTGCCCTGGAAAGGTCCTTCTCCACCTCTGCAACAATCCTGCGCCGCAGGCTGTCTTGGTTGGCTATGTTTATAACTCGTCATCTTGTTGGCAGCTCTCTTTGGGGAGGGACAAATTCCTGAGCCGCCCTGCGCCTGCCTGGCTAATGCTGCCGTTAGGATCCTACTAAACAGGGAGCAGAAAAATCATGAAAGCTTGCCATTTTATTTTTGAAGTTAAAAAAAACCCCAAAAAACAACAAAAACCCAAACTGTTTTCAGAGCAAATTCCAAGAGGATAAATCCACAGCTCTGAAAACTGAGCAACTTGCCCCAGATCCATGGGTTGGGCGGGGAGAGGCACTTCCTGAGACAGAGCAAGAGCAGAGTTGGAAACTTACACTGAAGCTCCCCCAGCCCAAAGGTGACAAAAAAACAGGGCAGTTCAAAAAAGGAGCCCGAGTGCTCGTGTGTAAGGAGAGCAAAGAGAAGTAAAAGCTGCAAGGAACACAGAGGAAAAGAAAAGCTGTGAGCAACTAAAAAGGAACGCAGGAATAAGAAGTTCCCTTTAAGGCCTTCCCCTTGCTGCTTTTTTTATAAAGAGGCTGGCTCACACCCAGGAGCAGGAAATGCAATGCTCCTTCCAACACCACTATAGCTCTGCATATCCAAAGACATCCAGTCCCTCGCTGAAGCTGAAAGCCATGGTCTGCTGGACTGCTGACCAGCCGGGCATGGTGTGAGAAGGCATTTCCTTTCAACCTTAAGGAATGTGCTGCTTCCAGATGTCGCTGCACTCCCCCTCCTCTTCCCACGACTCTTGACCTCAGCTTTGCTGCCTCTCCTCTGTGGCACAGCCGCTTTTGAGGGTTGCAAGGACTCAGGAGAGCCCCTGAGACAGTGTCCCAGAGCTCCAACCCCCCATCCATGATGGGGACAGGCCACATCCGTGTGGGTGTGAGTCACATCATGAGCTCATGAGCCATAGGCTAAATTGTGAGCCTGGCGGCAGCAAGAAAATACTAGAGCTAAGGCAGCCTAGAAAGGTAAAGGAGCACCAGCACAGGTCTGGCAGAGAGCTAACAGTGGGGGACAGACCCAGTGAAAATTATATATATCCCAAGAAAGTAAATATTAACTCAAATGGTTTATTAATGTTTGCTATGACCCCTGCAACTGTTTAAACTCACGTAGCCCTGGCTAGTGGTGATGAATGCAAGTAGGACAGAGGAGCAGAGACAGAAAGGGCAGCAGACCCAAATTGCTCAACGAGTATTTCACTTCCAAATGTAGCTTCCTAACTTCCAAACCCCAAAATGTTCTTCTGGGGTGTCGAGAAGGGAGACTGAGAAGCTCAGACCCTCACCTCAACTGGGCAAGAGGACTCGGATCTTGGTCCCCCCACCCCACCAGTGTCTCTGGGAAAGTGCCACAGTGGCAGAAAAGAAAAGGGAGAGCAGTGAAATGCCAGGAGCTAAGCCAAGGCGGCCTTGGCAGAGCAGCCAGTCCCATCATGAACTTACACTGTCCTATCTGTGCTTCGGGCACCCGCTCACGGATCATCCGGCAGGCGTCGTACACCATGGTGGAGGGCTCAAACTGCATCGTCTTCACCACATTGCCAATGCTGATCTTCAGCGAGAGGGCAACCATGGTGGCGGCTGGGCTGTCCCCACTCCTGCGTCACCTGCCGGAGGAGACAGACGGGTGAGCTCTGACTGCTGGCCCCACTGGTGTGCAGGGTCCTCCCTCCTCCTCTGGCAGCACCCGAAAGCTGCGACTCAGCTTCCAGTGGCAAGTAAGGGCTGCACCCTGTGCTGGTGAGTCTGTGAGAGGTCCCGCTTTCCAGACCTTGGGACCTCAGACCAGCACTTGGGACCCTTACCTCCTCGTCCTAAGGTCCCAAAGCCAATTTTACTTGCCTGTGGGAGCGACAGCAGCTGGTACCCAACAGAGATACTGCCAGAGAGGAAGTGAGCATGAGGGAGCACACTAGATAAGCTGTGAGAACATGATGGAAGGGGTTATAATTAAACCTGCCATGACACAGAAGCCACAAGAGGAAAACCAAGTGTTTGACCCAGAGCTGGCAGGGCCCTACCCCAGCTATCAGAACCCCTCATGTTGCCAGCAGACGGTGCTGAGCTGGCAGCATGAGCACAGAGTGACGGAAAAGCCTGAAGGTGCACAGGGAGGCAAGATAAGGGCACCAGGCACTGAATTCACATGTTAAATACGATTACCTGGGGAAAGCACCACTCACACCCAAGGAGTGCCCGTGAGATCAGGGTCTATGGCAGCAGATACTGCACCAATCCAGGGCACGGAATGATGCACAGGAAGGCAAGGGATCAACTGTGGCAGGTCTCACTGCATGGGCATACAAGAGCCACACCATGCCATCTGAAAAAGGACTCAAGCTGGGTCCAGCTTGAAGGATCAGCTTCACAGAATAGAATCACAGAATCATCAGGGTTGGAAGATCACCCATTCCAACCACCCACGCAGCACTACCACAGTAACCCGTAAATCACTAGATTGTATCACCCAGCACCAGATCCAGATGCCTCTTAAACACCTCCAGGGATGGTGACTCCACCACCTCCCTGGGCAACCTGTTCCAACGCCTTGTCATCTTAACAGTGAAAATTTTTTTTCTAACATGTAATCTGAACCTCCCCTGTCTCAACTTAAGGCCATTTCCTCTTGCCCTCTCATGGTAGGCATGGTCAAAGAGACTGGCCGCCATCTCACTACAACCTCCTTTCAGGTAGTTGCAGAGTTCAGGCTTAAAGGATTGCACAGAGCAGCTTCACAGCACGTGCCTCTCATCAGGGCTCAAAAATACCAGCTCTAATAACACCTAATCAGAACTGCCGTGTTTGTATTGCAGAGTAAAAGCTGAAAGAAGCAGCAGAAAGTAGGAGGTTGTACATAAGTGCCCTGCTTGCCGGATAGAGTTTTTAAGAGTCCTTCCCTTTGGGTTTACCCACTCTGCAACAGCTTCCAGTGCTTTCCCAGGTTGCCAAACACCTCAGGGTTCCTACGCTGTCCTTTGCTTTTGCCCCACTGCTCCATGCCCTTCTCAGCATTCCCTGTCCCTGTCTGGCCCCAGCCCAATGCTCTCCAGCAGCGACATGCCTTTTTCTCTCCCCCAGAGCCTGCTCATGCGGAGGGAGTCCCCTGTTCTGCTGACCCAGGCAGCCTTGTCCTTAAACTCCGGTGATGGGAGGATGCAAGAGCACTGGTGGGATGCACATCTGCTTATTCTCTTCTGGACTGATTTGCTCCTACCAGGCTTCCTATTATGGACGTTACAGAAAGCTGATCTTGCATCCTCAGCCTGACCTGAGAAGGTTCTTGGGTAAAATGTGCTGGCAGCCTTCCTTGCACTGCAGCAGCACATGGTGAGTCTGTGCATCCCTGCCCAGTGCTGCCAGCTCTGGTCCCCCTGGGAGGGGGTACACCAGTGCAGGCTGTTCCCAAACACAGACCTGAGCAGCCTAAGGGCAGGATCTGCACCCAGTTTTGGCCAGGAGCAAGCCAGAGGGCAGGGGCCCTGCAGAGCCAGAAAGCCATGCTGGTGGTGCGGGGTGGGAGGCAGGGACCAAGGAGCGTGCCGCCTCCGCCAGCACATGGATCGGCTCCAGCTCTGCATTCCTGAGCCGTTCTGCAATGTTTCTGCGGAGGCGCGTGGCCCCCACTGTCTCCGCTGCTGAGGAATGAAATGCACTTTGGCTCCGGAGCGAGGGAGCCCATCGGCAGAGGTAAGGAGGTGGCAGAGGCACCCGCCTGTGCTGTTGCCATCTATCTGGAAGCACCAGCAAAGCTGTGGAGCTGAACAAATGAGGAACACCCTGTCATAGAAAGGGTTTTCCAAGTATTTTATACGCAGGGCGGGCTGCTGCGGTCACCAGGCCAACTTCTCTACATCTAAAAATATTCTCAAGTTGAGCATAAAGCTGCTTTCCATCCCTCTGCAGGAAAAGGAGAACATGCCACTGACAGGACAAGGTCAGAGACCATGGAGGAAGGGGAATGATGGATGTCGGTCAGTAGAGAGGAACTGAGAGGAGTCAGAACATCTGCCACCATTTCTGCATCCTCTTCTTGCCCTCACAAAGCCACCCAAAACTAGGCACTGCACCAAGAGGCACCCGTTCACACACCCTTCACAGGGGTCGCTGTGCTTCCCAAAACTCCACAAGAAGATGACTGCTCAAGCCTTCCCACTCCCAAACACTGAGAAATATGAGAGAGCTCAGCAGGGAAGATGCTGATGACATCAAGGAAGACCTCAGAGAAAAGGGAGATGGTTCACTTCAACTGCCATATTCCATGAAAAAAGTCCAGGCTCCAGCAGCTGAACTTTGCTGACAGCAGTGTCTAGAGCAGAAATGCTCTCTGCTGAAAAAGGACACCTCCTCAAACAGGGGAGTTTGTCAGCAATATGTGGCAACTAATCACATGAGGTTTGCAAATCTGCTGCCTGGTACGAGGGTGCCAGTGCAGGGCTCAGCTCCTGCAGACCTCTCCCCTGTGCGAACCATGTGGAGAGGGAAAAGCTGGACCAGATGTAACAGATGAGACAAGTGTGGGAGCCTGGCAGTGCAAACGTGAAAAATAAAGGAAAAGGACAGTGAAACTCAAGCTGTCCCCCTAGGAAGAAAAAAACTAAAAAACCCAAACAAACCAAGCCTCGATGAACACGCACCAAATTTTTGCTGGCTCACCTCCAGAGAAAGCAAACCTATTCTCAGTCAAACCTATTCTCAATCACACGTTGTTGGTATGCAAAGTCAGATAAGGCACTGGCGGAGCCAGATTAAGACACTTCTGCATTTTATAGCAAACCTTTTTGAACCGTGGGCATACTTCTGAGCCGATCCCAAGATGATGAAAGGGCAGGGGGTAACCTTGATGGGGGTGCCACCACTTTCCCCAGGAGCTGTCGAGGCTTCCTCCATCTCAGCCCACGCAAGGTGAGCAAAACAAAGATGGTGGTGGAGGCCTCCAGGTTCTGCCTGAGGGCAGGATCAGAGCAGGCAGGGCTATGGGCAGACAGCACCGTGTGGCCCAAGGAACCACTGTGTCATTGTCGGGGACCACTGACAGTGAGTTTTCCGTCATGTGATGTAATTGCTATATTTGTGTCAGACGAGGTCACTGCTGCAATAATGGTTACAGGGGAGAGTTTGTGTCTTAAAAGACAAAAAAAAATCAACCAAAATTCAACTGCAGACAGCCAGAACACTTGTGGCGAGTTTCCAGAACAAGCTGCAAATCTTCAGATGCAACAGTTTTGCCATTTTTATTATGCTCTCTCTTAAGTGATACTCCGAAAGAGGTTTGGTAGTGGCATTTGGGATTTTTTCACTTTTTTTCTTTTTTTTTTAATACCAAATGTCACCTGGGAAAGGCCCCACTGCAGGCCAGGAGCTGGCTGCAGGAAGTTTTATCAGCTGCAAAACACCTCAGTGCTGGGGTTTTCCACAGGCATGGCCCAGTCAGTACAGCCACTGGCACGGCCAGGAAGATAGCAGGCCACCAAAATGCAATGCCTGCAGCAGTGGCTTGGCTGCATCTGCACTCCAGCACCATCAACTGGGACAAAAATTAAACTGGTAAGAAGCCAGACTAGGCTCTGGCTGGGTTCTCCTGCATTCTCCACTATGGGACCAGTATACACAGCCACAGCAGGCACTGAGGCAGACGTGGCTCAGCCCGGCACCAATGGGAAGGCTGAGCCAGCAGACCCAGCTGGTTCAGCGTCACACGCTGCCGAGCTCAGTCAGCCCAGTTCCTCTTTCCCAGCTGCATGTCCACTTCGGATGGGAGGACAGCTTCTTCCAGCTGAGGCTGAACTTGCTCCTGGGGAGCATGAGCGGCTGTCAAGGACAGACACAGCACCCCTGTGACCACTAGGCTGTTACCCATGGCTAGGACAAGAGCATCCTCTCACCCCTGCAGGGAGGGCACCCGTGCTCTGCATGGGAAATGGGCAGGGGCCAGGCAGCTGGGCTGGAGGATCACAGCCGCAGCCTGTGCAGCTCACACACACTGAGCTGAAGCAGCTCCGGTCATTAACTGCCCATATTTCGCACACACCCCACATCCTGTCTGCTCCTGCTGGGCAGCCCGTGACCTCCAAAGGCATGGAGCACAAATCATGGCACCTCCAGACTGCCCATGACAAAGGCAGGCATGGGGGCAAGTTGGACTCCAGCTGAAGCCTCTCCTGTGTCCTTAGCAAGCTGGCCCTCTGGGACAGGACCCCAAAAGCAGGGGTTCAGGTGCAGTGCATGCTCTCCTGGCCTCTGGAGAGTACTGGGTGCCCTGATCCAGGCACCCATGCTTCCCATAACAAGCAACTTCCCCAGCACCATGCTGCCAGACAGGCAGAAAGATGATAGAAAGAAGAGAGCATGGCTGTGTTTTAGGGTCACTTCACCGAACAGCCAGCAAACCTGAGCTCTGAAAAGAAGGACACCCCACATGACTCTCTTCCCTTTTCCTCAGCCTTCCCATTCCCCCCTTCCCTAAATGTGCTGGGATGCGTCACTTTGGGAAGTACCAAATGCCTGCCACCGCCATTCAGCAAGCGAGCCGAGTGTTTGGCTGGTGCTCTCCATACACCATCACAGGCTCATTCAGCACCTGGGGATGCTTCACCCCTTCACCCCATGGCCTGGGGGAGGCAGGTGGTGTGGGCCCTTTACTGGGCAACTCACAGGTTCTGGCAAAACTAAAGATCCCAAAAATACGTGCCTTTCCCTTCTCAGCAGCGAGGCTCGGGTAGAGAGGAGAAGAGAGTAAACAATTATTGCTACCAAATATGGGTCTAACAGCCAGCGATGAAGCCACGGCAGAAGCATGTAGACATCCTGCCGGCAGATTCAAAGGGATAGGGAGCTTGCAGGGGCTCGAGCAGGATCCAGCAGGGAACAGGCAGATGATGGGGCAGGATTTACCCCTGCTTGGTTAGTTGCTTCGGCTGGGACATGGTGGGGACCCAGGCCTCCCGCGATGTGGGCCAGTCCCGGCCTGCATGGGAACCACCCCAGCGTCCCATCCCGCTGGCCCATGGCCAGCTGTCTGTCCTGGTGGGAACTGCTGCGGTGACCTCCCCGGCTTCGGTGTGGCCATGGGAAGCGTGTCCCCTCGGGTCCCCACCCAAAACCACACAGCAGCACACAGACACCCTTGCCACTCGCTTTTCCCCACGCCCTGGCAGGGTGGGCGGGGTGCCGGGCAAAAAGCTGTGCCTGGCCTGCCGCAAAAGGTCGCCCCGCGCTTCGCGGGCCGGTGGCCACGGCCAGGCTTGTCCAGCTCGGTCCCCAGGGAGCCCCGAGGTGGGGATGCTGGCCCGGGCCTGGCCAGGGCAGACTCCGGGCGCCAGCATGGTGGAGCAGGGCAAGGGCAGGGCCAGGGATAACGTGGCCGGGGATAACGTGGCCGCGCCAGCCCCGTGCTGCCCCGGAGCCTCCGGTGAGTGTCGGTTCTCGGTGGCGCCCGCCCCGGGGCGATTTGGGCACGCCCCAAAGTCTGAGTGAACCCCGGAAGCCCCCGGGTCACCGCAGCCCCGCGGACAAGCCCCGGCTGGAGCAGGGAAGCTCCGGTAACCGGGAAGCTGCTGCCCCCCTGCCTCCCCGCCATTTACCGGGCGGGGTGCGGGGAAAGGGTCCCTGGGACATCCGTTTCCGGCAGCCCCCCGAGAGCCAGGACGCTACCGGTCTCCAGGACCCCATTCCGCGGCCCCCCCTCCCTGGTTACCGGGACACCA
>VZTN01022910.1:142522-180176 GCA_013400515.1 Erpornis zantholeuca
AGCGCGGGTGGGGCAGAGGCGGCGCGCGGAGCCTGCCGGGAGACGGGGTGACGTCACCACGGTGCGTTGGAAGCGGAGGGGCTGAGGTGAGGGGCGGGAGGGCGCCGGGCACGGCCGGGGGTCGGGGGTCCGCGGCTCCGAGGGTCCAGGAGCTCCGGAGATCAGAGGGTTTGGGCTCCCGGCCGGGGCTGAGAGAGGCTGCTTGGTTCTCCTCGGGTGGCTGTCCCGGCGTGGGGAGCGGCCCCTGCGTTCCGGTCATCCTTCCTTCTCCCGCACCTACTCCTCCTGCTCCCTTCCTCCCTGTGCTCCCTGCGCGGCGCACGCTTCCTGGGAAGAAACTCCACCGAGTCTGTGGAAGCTGTGGGCCCTGGCATTGCCCTGGTTTGTCCAGCTCCTCTTCCTATTGCTGCTCCACTTTCCGCTGGCAGCCCTGCTCACAGTCAGCTGGCACAACAGCCCTGTGGCTGGGGAGTGCCCTGACCCTCTGGTTTTGGGTGGGGTTTTAGGTGGTTTGGGTGAGATTCTATTTTTTCTGTTGTTTTTTTTTTCAGATACTTGACAGCTAGATGTGAAAGCTTAGCAGTGCTGATGGAGAGGTGTAATGGGTGTCTGCATTCTGACAGCCTGAGTGGTGCCTTGGCTCAGGCATCACCCACGAGCCGGCCGGGCTGATCCCGGTGAGAGCCATGCGAGGCCGCATCTCCTCAGGGACGGAGGCTCCTGGGCCATGTCTTGTCAGGATGTAGCAGCAGCCCGAGCTGGGACCCGGCAAAGCTAAAGCTGCCACGGCCACGCAGGTGCGCCAGCGCCAGGGCAGCGTTCGGCTGCGAGTCCTCGCTCTGCCCTCTAAGTGCCTGTGGCTGCCCCGAGCCACTGAGCTCTGCTGCTCTCTTGCTGCCGGGTCCTGACCTTCCTGGGAGCAGGGACGGCTCTCCAGGTCACTCCTCAGGGCTGAGAGACACTTTACCAGTGTCTGAAATCTGCGGCGAGGTAAGGAGCATTTTACTTTCAGCCTAAAGGTATATTGTGTGCTAGTGACATTTACATGTATACAGCTATTTATTTATTACAATATCCACTTGTTTATTACAAGCATGTTAAATAGTGCAGTGTTTGACAGCTGTCTGAATTACTAAATCATCATTTGAGCCTTTTCAGCAAAAAAGTGTACTCATTAATTACCCTTCAATGATTGCTTAATCACCATCTGATTGCCATCTAATTTCTGTTCAGTCATTGATTACTTAGAATTTGATCATCATTTAATCATTAACAGCATCCCTTTAGTTAAAACCTCAGCAATGACTGTTCTTAATTTTCCTGTGTCAGGAAGTTCTCCCCGCTGGCCGCACACCAGGAGGTATAGCACCTTCAGGCTTTTGTGGAACAGCAGGATCCTGCATGCTCTCCAGACCATTAAGTCTGGGATTGTTTCACTTTTCCTCTCCTTCGTGCAGCTTTTGTGCTCTGGGTAGAGCGTGACTCCTGTGGCTGGGTCACAGTAACCTTGTGGGGTAAATAGTGTATTGTTGTCGCCAGTGGTGGTATAACAGCCTTGATGGGGAAGTACTTGTGCACTGGCTGTCCCTGCTGTTGACATTGCACAGGGATGCTTTGTCTGTAGGGTCTGAGGGACATTTTAAAGCAAGGCTGCTATCTCCCCTTGTGCCTGTGCTCACTTTGGGTGTCCTGCTCAGATGTCGTGCCCAGAGGAACTGGATGCCCTGGCAGATGTGGACCTGCTTGACTTTCTCCTGAAGGATGATACTCCCTGCCCTGAAATCCCAGGGGAGCAGAACGGTCTGCTGGAAGACTGGGGCCTACCGATGCCTGAGGTGAGTTCTTTGAGGAATTACTGATGAGCTGAGGTTTAGGAGGTTTGTCTTCCTGCTGAGTAAAATCTGTTCCTCCACAGCTCCTGGACAAGGAGATGGATGACTTCATCAGCTCGCTGCTGAGCCCTTTAGAAGATGAACCAGACAGGCTCAGTTATTTGCCTGCCAACAGTGACAGCAGCATTTCTGAGGATCAACATCTGTCCCACTGCCTTGGTAGCAATTTTGCCAGCCGAGACATTGTGCAGGTTGATCACAACTACTCCCTTCACCAGGACTGTCCTGTTCTGGAAAGTGTGAGGTCTGACATGGCAGAAGGAGATGTCACCATTGAGCTGGGTGAGTGATGTGTATGGACTCTTTCTGCCCTGACTACAGGCAGGAAAGAGAAAAGCAGTCCCATATTGATTTATTTTTGTGGGTGTCAGGCAACTGATGGAGAGAGCCAAGAGTAGAGGTTTTCTGCTGCTGTAAAATTGCTGTTTTGTGCTACTCCAAGCTGGCTGGCCAGGTGCTTGCCTCACTGAGGCCCGGCATTTGACTCATCTTTCCTTCTCTAGGGACATGGGTGGGTTTGGAAGGCACAAGCAAGGCACTTGAACAGGACACCAGTTCCCCCATTGCTGTTGCTGTGGAAGATGAACCCCAGCTTGCACCTGAAGCCATTGTGCAGGTACCGACTCCCATGCCTGTGGACCCAGCTTTTGCTTCTGCTCATATTTCTCCTTCTCTTCTGACTTGGCTCCTGTGAGGGATATCTCTGAGGGAAAGCATGACGCTGCTTTGGGAGAGCTGATTCCAGTCCTGTGTGTTTGCTGCGTGCCCTCTCTGGTCCAGAGTGGACTCCTTGTATTTTGCTTTCTCAGTAAGCTTATTTTTGCTGCTTTCTAGTCTGAATTCCCAGAGCTGGTCCTGACAGAGGAGGAGAAGCAGCTCCTGGAGAAAGAAGGTGTTGCATTACCAACCTCTCTGCCACTGACCAAAGTGAGTCCTCACTAGAACCAAACAGACTTGGACCATTCAAATGTGTCAAGTAGTGTAGGGGTTTGAAACTACAGGAAAGTGCCTTGATGAAAATATTGTTGTCCAGGTGCTGTGTTCACAGCAGTGTTGATCTTGGTGTCCATTTCCTCCTTTCAAGTCTGGGGAATTGTCCATATGCACAGCAGCTTCTGGCTGCTGTCAGTCTCCCTACTCATGGCTGTTTGCAGGAGGCAAAAATGCCTCCAGCTACTTTTTCCTGCTTGCCTAGTGGCTCATGAGCTTTTCATTTCTCTTAGGTATGCCTTACTTTTGCTATGTCATGGAAGCTGCTGGCTGCATCAGCAGGCCAGAGTTTGTCTTGCAGTTTATTCAGGGGGGTGGGAAGGACAGAGGACACAAGCACTCGGGCTGAGCACTGAGATGTGTGCAGGGTCTGAGAGTATGGGATTGCCAACACCCTGGTATTGCTGTTAACAAGATGATCCTTGCAGGCTGAAGAGCGAGTTCTGAGGAAGGTGCGTCGTAAGATCCGGAACAAGCAGGCAGCTCAGGATAGTCGTCGCAGGAGGAAGATCTATGTGGATGGCCTGGAAAACAGGTATGGTCACATGGCAGTGTCATCCAGCACTCAGGGGACTCATTTGTTCTTTTAGGGATCCTTGGCAGAATGATGATGGCACTAAATTGTAGTTTTAATCAAAACTTTGTTTTGATATCGTATTATTAATAGTATAGCACAGGATTTGTCATTAGAATGGCACAGTTTTTCTACAAGCAGAATTGATGTAGTACAATCTATAAGCAGTGTAATACAGGATTTATCATACTATTTAACTTAAAATTTCTAATCACCTGCATTCTCATACATTTTAACTTATGATTTATAGCCTCCCAGGTCCTCTGCAGATTGGATCAGATCTTTACAGACAGTTCTGTGTATTAATATAATGATCATAACATAGATTCAAAAATGATACAAAGGAATACGAGTCTCTCCCTTAATCATATGAGGAAACAGGCAATGGTAGATGTGTCCCTGAGCAAGGGGGTCCTGGTCCTTGCTGTCCAGCAGAAACTCTACTCCCAAGGTCCTCCTTAGGACCTTCTAATTGCTTGGTTTTGTGGACAGTGCACTCTGTGCCGTTGTGTTTCCCTGCTCTGTAACAGGGCTGTCAGAGCTGGCTGTGTGCCTGGGACCTTCAAGGCCAGTAAGGGAAGGCCCTGGTGCCCAGGGACCTTCAGACTGGCATGGAGAAGAAGAAGAAGAAGAAATCTGTTTGTTTGGGTACTTGGTGCACAGGACCTTCAGGGCCTGATAATGAGAAAGGAATGAATGCATGACCTGCTCGGTCACAGAATGGCTGCTCCCCTCGTGCATGGCCTTAGTTGTGCTGACCACATTCCTGGGTCTGGGAACAGGGAGTGCCCGTCACAAGCTGCTGTGCTGTTCAGCTGCTGGGCTCTGGCCACCCTAGGCAGAAAGTGAGGCTGGCCCTCTGGGGTAACAGCTGTCTGCAGAGGGTTTAGAATATCAGGTTGAAGCCTGCCTGGTGCTCTTGTGCTCAAAGATGTCCCAGAGCTTGCTCTGTTCAAGCCAGGTAGCTGACCTGCCAGATCCAGTAAGTCTTCCAGGTCAGGCTAGTTTATAATCCAACCTTATGTCACAGATCTGCAGGGTTGGCATGCTGCAAGGAGTGAGCATCCATAGGGATTAGTCTAATGCTTTTCTGCAGGACTGGGCAGGGCTTCCTCCCTCCCCATATCTGGTATGAGGTGGTGCTCTCTGAGCTTTGCTGTAGGTGATACCAGGTGGGCTCCAGGACTAATTTTGTCTGCCCCAGCTACTCAGAGATGGTGACTGATGTGAAGTCTCTGCTGTTGACCAACAAAATCCTTCTGTTTTTCCCCTATGCTGCTCGTCCTTTCTGGAAGGGTGGCAGCCTGTACAGCTGAAAACCATGAGCTGGAGAAGAAGGTCCAGCAGCTTCAGAAGCAGAACATGTGAGTTCATCTTGTTGGGTTTGGCAGATGTGGTGGAGAAGGCTGTTCCTCTTCAGGGGACTGTGGCCTGTCTGTAGCTGCCAAGGGTGGAGGGAAGAGTGCAGCTCTAGGTTCAGCTGTTGTGCTAACCTGCATTTCCTCCACTTCTGCAGGTCATTGCTCAGGCAGTTGCAGAAACTGCAGGCCTTGGTGAGATGGTCCGCCCCTAAAACTACCAGAAGAAAAACTTGCACCATGGTAAGTGGCTTCAGCCCCAGTGTCTGTGGAGGAGTCTCCACTATCCTCACAAATTGGGGAGAGAGGTGTTTATTGCATCCAGTGATACCTGTCCATCTCCTTTGCTGAGATCTCTGCTGATCTTTCTGTTTCCAGATCGTGGTTCTGTCCTTCTGCCTCGTTCTATCCCCCAGCATCCGCTCACCTGGGAGCGTAGAGCCACAGCGGGAGCTCAAGGGTGAGTGCTAAGGTTGGAGCTGAGGTGCCCGGGTTGGGGCTGAGGTGTGGCTCCAGGTGAAGTGCTCCCCTTCAGAGCATAGCACCTTCCCCAGAGACAGCCTGAACTCTGGGGCACCTCCAACACAGCATCCCTTTCCCTGGGGTGACCACTAGGATTGGGTTGCTGTCTCGCCCCAGCTCTGGACTGTTTCTCAGCTCTGTTGCAGAGGCCTGCCTGGAAGCAGGGCCCTGCGCCAGGGGCGGTGTAAGGACAGGAGAGATCCGGTCCCTCTTGGAGCACAAACTGTGCTTGTGCCTGGCAGCTGTGCAGCATCCTCTCCCCCCACCCCCATGGGAGGAGGAAGTCCTGGTTAAACAGTTTCTCCTCTCTCTGGGCTCTGTGGTGGCTCCATACTCAGCACAGGAGGGTGGGAGGCTGGAAATGACAGGTTTGGCTCTCCCTCTCTTACAGTGCTGTCACGGCAGATCCGCGAGTTTCCGAACCAGGGAGCGCCTGATGTGCAGCATGATACTGAGCTGGAAGGCTTCAGCCCAGAGCCTGGAGGCCCTTTGCTCTCAGGCAACCTCAGTCAGTCATGGGAAGAAGGGCAGAGTCCACTCAACCCCAGTCCGAGATCTTTGAACAGCAACTCATCCTCTGATCCTCCGGCAGCAGCAGGCTCCAAGCCAGGCCTGCCCCAGAGTGACCCTTTGGCGCCAGCAGTGCTGGTGCCATGGAAAGCCAAGAGTCAGGAGTGGGTGGAACACCCTGACAGAGTTCTTATCCAGCAGCACCATGCCAATGAGATGTGACCAGCGCTGTTTCCTGCTCCTTGGGATGATACCAGGCATCCTGTGGGGCAGGGACAGAGCTGCACTAACATTATCTATCCAAGCAGTTTCTCCTGAGTACTCTATGGATTGCCAGCAACTCAGAGAATTTACCAGGGAGGAATCATGCTGACATTTTATATTTGTGTCAGGCTCTATCTGATATGCGACAGGAAATTCTGAGAACTTCACTATGGCTGCTGATGTGGCTTGCAGCCCAGAGCACATCTGGTGGCTTGTGGGGATGGGCTGTGGCAGGGAGCGTGGAGGAAGCTGGGGTGAGGTGCTGGGACTTGGTCTGACAGGGTGCAGTTGATGGTCAAGGACATCTTCACTTGCTTCTTCACTACCCAGCTGGAGATGAACAAGGACTTCTTTGTCAGTGTTGTGGCCCCAAACATCCGTCCCATACCCCTGCCCGTTAATCCTGCAGTGCTGCCTGATTTCCAGGTGTGAGGGAGCGAATTGACCTTCAGTGCTCTCACAGGAGTGATCCTGCCTGCTGCTGCGACAAACCCAGCATGTCGCCTGTTCCTGCTAGCTTTTGAGCCATGGCCACAGCTCCCAGCCTGGCTAGAGAAGGTAATGTGGAGTCCTTCCTGAGCCATGTGTGCTGTTCACCTACTGTAAGGGCTGAGCCTTTCATCTGCAGGCTTTGGGCCTCAGGGAGCAGGCATGCCTTGAGCCAGACTGCTGAGGCAGCACGTAGTAGAGAGCAACAGAGTTGCTTCCTCTTCTGAAGGCTTTCCTGGCCACAGGACTGTTTCAAAGCCATGTCCTTGTGTGCCCAAGCCTTGCTGTGCTGGCTGGTGATGCAGTCAATGGTTCTGGGCCAAGCAGAAACGCTTTGAGCTGGTGAGCAATGTCTTTGCCCCAGAGTGCAGCTTCGTGGTACCTGTAGAGATCTTCTTGTCTCTAGAAATGTCCTCAGGACATTTCATAGAATCATATAGAATGGTTTGGAAGGGACCTGTAAATGTCATCTAGTCTTGTTCCCCCTGCAACAAGTAGGGACAGCTTCAGTTAGATCAGAATAATAATGAATAACTTCCTTATTAGTAGAGTCTAAATAAATACTAATGGTGTGTGACTGTGTCCTCTCTGGTTGTTTTGGCAAGGTGCTGGGCAGCTGGGTGAAAGCTGGGGGCTGCACCTGGGGCTGGGAGCCTTGTGGGAGAAATGCAGCGGTGGCTTGGGGACAATCACTCTCAGATCGGTGCAGCGGAACTCCGCGTGGCTGTGGCTGTTGCTGTGGCTGCGCAGAAGGGCTTGTTGAGGCACGGTGTGGGTTTGCAGGGCTGCTGCTGTGCTCTCACCGTGCTTCAAGGGTGTGAAAGCACTATTGGAGAAAAGTGTACGTGGTGAGCAACCAGCGCCCACCACACACCCCCAAGCCCCCAGTGCTGCGGAAGCGAGCAGCTTCCCCAGGAGGAAGCGCGAGGAGCCGGTGTCAGCCCCCACCGCTGCTTTCGTAATGGGGAGCTGCACAATCACAGGAAGTGGAGCAGAGCCAGGGTGCTGCAACAGCCAACGGGTGGGCCCTGCCTGGTGCGGGGTTGCTAAATTCAGGCTTGCCCCTGGGTCTGTTTGGGATCACTGGGTCCACAGGAGGCACTGTCAGACCTTGAGCTCAGGCTGCAAAGCCCAGGGTAGGGTCTGGGGGCACAGCAGCTCAGCCAGGCAGTGGGTGCAGGAAGCTTCATGCTTGCAGCCCACCCAGCAAACATGATGTAAGACAATGTTGTGTCAGGAGGAGAGACAATCAAGGAGGGGCTCACCCAGGGGCTGCGCCTCGGGGCAGGTAGCCCCATGGTCCCAACGTGGGACCAAGTCATAACTCTGCCTTGGCCAGGGCTGATGGCCCTTGAGCATCATGAGGGAACCACTGGACCTTTTTCCTCAGGAGCAGTGCATGGCATCAGGAAGGCTGAGAACCCCGTCTACGCTTCAGGTTAATTTTTTGCAATTTTAAGGCCAGGGTGTATAATGCCTCTCCCCACTTTAGTTTCGTTTTTCTGCAGTTTGAAGCCAAGGTGCCTAACGTCCTGTTCCCACTTTACTTTCATTTTTGCAGTTCAGGGTCAGTGTGTGAAGTGACCTGTTCCCCCGTTAGTTTCATTTTTTGCAGTTCAAGGCCAGAGTGTGTAGTGCCACATACATTACATAGTGTCCCTGAGACAGCACTAATCAATATTGAATGAGCCACATGAAGAAATACATAGTGGTGTTGCCAGCAAAGTTGGGAGCAGCCACATGAGCTGGTGTTTGCCTGTGTGTGATGGGGTCAATATTGCTCTTTGTAGGAGTCTGGCTGGCTTGGCCAGATGTCAGGAAGGGAGATAACTCTGGAAAAGCAGGCAGGCAGCCAGGAGTTTGGAGTTTTGGGGAGGATTGCTCCATGGTCTCAGCTCATAATGACCCAGATCTGCTATTTTTCATTGCTTTCTGTGTTCTCATGCCAGTCCCACAGCAAGCAGCTCCGAGCTAGGGAGAGGAAGGAAGCTCAGACCGGACCTCTCGCCTTGGGTTAAAGGGCAGCGGTGATAAAAGTGCCCATAATGAGTCCTTTGGCTGAGGATTTTACAATATCAAGCAGAGGAGCAGGAGCCACCTGCTGTTCCTGCCACCCTCCTTGTCCTCTCTGCTGCAGATCACCATTCTATTTCCTAGCATGCTGCAGGGGTCAAAGCATGGTCTGTGTGTGCATTGTTGCTGCTTTCACACGCACGCAGCCCCGCACTCTGCCTTAGGTCAGCCGTGTGGTCTCTGCTTGCCTTCCCCACTGTGTTCCCTCTGTTATGCCCAAGGTCAGCCTGTATCTCCCTTGTGTCCCAGTAAGTGCCTGTGTCAGCATTGTGGGACTATGCTGGCAGACTGGAAGCATGAGCCTTTCAGGGCAAAATGTCCTGCACAGTCCTTGGCAAGTCCCAGATGGGTGTTGCCAGATGGAAACAGAATCTTTTTTGCTTGGTGACTCCTAAAGAATCAGTCCTGCCTGGTGACTCCTTGAGTATCAGAGTATCGTCTCCTTTCTGTGGTAATGTTGTATTGAAATTTGTAAAAGCATAAATGAAATTTGCCTTCTATTGCCAAGGATGGCCTGGGCTATGTAACCAAAGCAAAACATTTCTGGATCATGGCTTTAAAGGAATCAGGTTTCCCTTTTTTTTTTAAATTAATTAGGTTTTCTCAGAGAGATGAGAAATTCAGTCAGGAGCAGAAACAAGATATATCCACCTCTTCAAGGGTCCTGTGTCATCATCTATCCCATTTTTACCCACTAGCACCAGCTACTGGATAGTGGTGGAAACAGAAAAACTAATAGGAATCTGAAAACTGGTTTAAAAAGCAGCTGGAAATATAGCAATGGAGCCACTGCCTCCTTCCAGCTCTCACAGCTGGGCATCTTGGCCATGGCCATGGGCCTGCTGAACCCCCCAGGGTCATGTTGGGACCACTTTGCCAAAGTGTCTAAGGCAGAAGGCAGAGAGATCAGGCTGTGATGCCTAAGAAAGTCCAACCAGTGCCAGATGTACAATTCCCCCTTCTCTTTCCCTGGCCATGTGTGGTAATCAGGGTCTTGGCTGGAGACACACCCCCATGGATTACTCAGGGGACAGAGCCGTGCTGAAGGGCCTCTTGGGGCGGGGCATTTGGGAGCTTTCCCCAGGCCTGGGATGGGAGGACAGCTGGCAGCCGGCCACCGCTGCACATCCGCCGGGGCTGGGAACCGGAGGCTGACAAGGCTCTGCAAGAGTCATTTGCAACGGCCCCGTGCGTTCGGGCACCCGAGAACTTCCTCTGCTCTGCTCGCATGGGGAAGGCTCTGCACTACCGGCCGCGGCAGCACACTGGGCCTCTGCCTTATCCTTCTGTCTGGCCACAGCCCGGCTTGTCCCCCATCTCTAGGAACATCTGGGAGTGACCCCTAGGGCCTTGTTAGCCACAGCACAGCACCAGGTTTGCAGGCACAGTGCTGCTGCACCCTGCCAGGGAGGGGAGCTGGGACAGCCCCGGGGACCCTGCTGCCCTCAGAACTGCAGCGTGAAGCCTCCCTCTGGGAGGGTGGCTGCTGGGTGAGACAAAACCCCACGAGTTTGAGGCAGGGCAGAAAACAGAGCCAAACCCTGCATCCGCATACAAACCCTTTATTTTGCATCCGGGGAGCTCGCCTGAGAAAGCACAAACCTCTGGGCTGAGAGCTGCTCAAGCGCAGCATGTTGGTGCAGGCAGAGTCTGTCTAGGGATAGTGCTGACTCCCTGCCGTCCTGAGCCTGCTGGATTTCCCCACTTGCTGTTATTTTATCCGTGTGAAGATGCTGGTGCCAATCCTGCAGAAAACACCAAACCAGATGGGGTAATGTATGCTGTGGAGGGTGCAGAGGGAAGCTCAAGGGGGGCATTGTGTGGTTGACTGGGGTACTACAGGTTCCAATAGCTTGTAGCAGAGGCTGTGCCAGGTGCTGGCATTTTTTCTCCTCTCTCCTTCTGTGGAGAGTGGAAAGATAGTCCTGGAGGGAGGCCCACTGTGGCCAGACCCCATCCTGGGATCCCCCACCCTGAGGCATATCTGGCATGCAGGGGTGGACCATGATGCATGGATGCTCCTTAGCCCTTGCACACCACTGGTGACAAGCCCATTTCACAGTCTCCCCCACGCTTCACCCCGTGGGATTTCTCCCTTCTCCAGCCTGAGATGGAGGAGACCCTGGCAGAGCAGTGCCTGGGACCTAGCACTCACCGGGTGGCTTTCCAGTCCTCAGCAGGACTGTCGGCAGCCTCTCGCAGGAGCCACAGGGCATGCAGGGTCTCCTCCCCATTGGTGTCCACATAGCACTGGCCCACAAAGACGGTTGTCCGAGCAGCCTCTGAGTCTGCAAAGGTTTAAGGTGATGTGAGTCAGGCAGTGAGGTACAAGGTCACCCTGTGTCCTGCTGGCTTCCCTGCTGCAGGATGATGGCCCCCTGCTGCCTACCTCGGAGCCGCCAGTTCACAGTAAAGTAGAAGGTGGGCTGTGGGACCAGCCGTGTGTCTTGCTGGGACCCCTCCAGTGGTGAGGTGAGGAGTTCTGAGCCTCCAGTGGCAGGTCCCGGCAGGTAAGCACCGGAGATTCTGTTGTCCTTGTCCATGGCGGACACAACCATCCGGCAGCCGGTGTCGCTCCGCCATGACCCGGAGAGAAGACACTGCAAGACCAGTGCTGTGGGCTGGAGTGCCCAGGCAGGGAGGGGGGAATGCTGCTCCCACCCCTTCACCCTGACTCTGCCCAGAGATATCTGCAGCACCAGGTGATGTTCCAGGGACCTGATGTGCCACTGGCATTGCCACCTCAGTGTGAGCATTGTGCCTGAGCACCAATTGCCTTCAGCTCAGCCACTCTCTGGGATGGCTTCACCCACCCAAGGGGGAGTGGGTCCCCCAATGCTAAAGCAGCAGGTGTGCTGATTTCCCTACACTGTAGGGATGAAAATAGGAGCTATCTGTGGTATGGCTCTGTTTGCCTTCCTCTGAATGATTTCCCACAGCAAGAAGCATCCTTGCAGGAGCAGTCCCTTCCTCCCGACCTTCTTGCAGCTTCTCTCACCACTGCACCATACTGTACCCACCAGTTCCAGCAGCCCAGCCCTGGCTCCCTGTTGAGTTATGATGCCCCAGCAGCAGACTTTGGAGTCTAGCAGTGTCAGCACCACATCCCCACTGTCATCTGTCCCCATACCTTCCTCTCCGCAGGGGAAACACACACTGCCAGGGCAAGGGCGATGACCAGGGCAAAAGCACTTCTCCCCATGGCTCAAGGCTGCTAAGAGCTCCCCCAGCCCTGCAACCCAGCCCTCTTTATAGGGCTGTAACCGGAGCCCCACCAGCATCAGGATGGCAGCTGTGAGATGAATGGCTTGATGTCAGGATGCCTGGGACAGGCAAGGGAGGTGAGAAGGTCTGCATGACCTGGTCGGGGCTGAAGGAACGCAGGAATAAGCACGGCTGTGCAGAGGGGCGAGGGCACAATCTTTTTATAAGGACCTATAGTAGCCTGGAAATCAGTACCTTCTTTGGGAATCTGCCTCCCATGCTAGAAGGCTGGAAGTTACCACCTATTTCAACATTTACCCCCTCCTTACTTTGCTGGGGCCACTGCCTGACGAGGGTGCTGCAGTGCTGCACAGGAGGGAAGCCTCACTCCTTTTGAAGCAATAACATTTTTCCAGCCTCCTCTGCATATCAGCTGCTGATTTTGAGGCTTTGGCTTCTAATTTTGTGAGAGTTGGAGGAAGAAGTAACCACAGCAGTATTACTGAGGTCCCAGTGAGTGTGTCTGCTAAGCACATAGAGCATGATAACCAGCACTGCATTCACACTTCTTCCTGTATTTGCTGCCCTAAAGGACCTTTGATGTACAAAATGCAGTGTGCACTGTCCCTGTGCTCCTGAGCCATGCCTTTGCTGTGATGGCTGGAGCCGGCATACAGCTGTGGCAGCTGAAAATTCAGGTGGGATTCAGCTGAATCAACACCTGCTGTTTCCAAGAGAGCAGTGTTTGGGGCAGGGGGTGGTGGGAGGGCTGCAGTGTGCAAACTGAGCACAGGGGAGTGCCCTTTTGGGGTGGCACCTCTTAGTGACCACTGCTACCCCTGGCACACCCTGGCACCCTGTGCTCAGCTCATTTAGGTATCCTGAAAATCTGGGCCGAGTGGAAAACACATCTCTCCTAATATACCTCTCCTCCTTGTTCTCTTTTTCAGACCTAAACTCATGGCCTATCACAGGGGCTCAAAGAAATCCCCTCTGGGGCTTCTTTTCCTCTTGTCCTGGATGCCACACCCTGTTCTTTTGGCCCAACACCAGCTCCTGCCTTTCTGTGCTCTTTGGCAGGGACAAGCCACCTTGTTAGAGATCCCAGGGCAGTGGCAGGCATCCCTCCACTTCACGGCACCGTGCTGCAGCTTTGCTAGAGCTCAGGCAGGCTTGATGGACTCTGTGGCCATGGTGCTGTTATCCCTGGGGCTGGGATGTTTTTGTAACGCTTCCGCAAGAGGCTTCCTCTTCACCCACAGACCTGCCAAAAGCTTTGTGTCAAAAGAGCTGACTAAGTCTGGCAGGCGTCCACAGAGGCAAATACAGTGGCACTGCCAAAATGCAGTGGCAGAGAAGGGAGAAAATCCCTGAGTGTTACAAATGGGATGGGACGGGACGGGACGGGACGGGATGGGGGTTTTAACTTGTGCACATTTTACTTGGGGAGCTGCACAGCACAAAGGTAGCACTTAATCAGCATCTCAGACCTACTGATACAGTTGCCTCCATTGCCCAACCCTACAGAGCATGGGGTCCCAGTACTGGAAAGGCTCTGGTGGGAATGGACATGAAGGCACTGCAAGGAAGTGAGCTGGATTCAAGACGCTGGTGCCAGCTCTGCCACCATCAGGCAGGCAGAGAATGATGACACAGAGTGGAAGTTTGGGTTTGGATGGATGGGATCAGGGAGAGATGTAGATGTCCCTGTGAAAAGGGCAGTGGTGAGATTTCCCCTCAGAATGGGGATCTTGGGGGACAGAAGGGGTAGCAAGGACAGACTTTAAGAAAAGGCAACCACAGCTGATGATTTTTAGATTTTATTCTCATTTGGGAGGAAGGTTTTTCTTGCCTTCTTGAAGGGTTGGGATGCAGCCAGGTGATCCCATCATGGGGCTGGTGAAGACACATCCTCACAGGGAGGGGCCAAGCTCTGCAGGAACTTTTCTTTTGTGGTGCGTTTGCGTGTGAAGACATTTCTGCCTACCCTGTGAGAAGTTGAGAGCTCCTGTGGGATAACCCACAGCCATGGCCCACCCAGAGCTGCCTGTGCTTGCAGCAGTGATGGGGCATCCTGAAATGCCTCCCAACCTTCCTCAAGTGAGGACCCCTCAGTGGGATTAGTGTCCTCCATATCCCACCATTACCTGGTGGCTTTCCAGTCCTCCTCAAGGGACCCAACAGCTTCACGCAGCAGCCACATGGTGGTCAGTGTCTCCTTTCCACCTGCATCCACAAAGCATTGCCCCACGAAGGCGGTGGTGGCATCTGGGAGGAAGCATTTATTGGGAGATCCACAGGGAAACTGGCTGCCATTCCCCACTGTCCTCCCAGACACAACTGTGTTCCTGCTCCAATGGCCACACAATGACTAAACCCATGATGGGGGGTCCTGCCCTTCCCTGCAGGGAACAAGGCAGGATCTGTAACACCACATCCCACTTGTGCTAACCCACCGTGGTCACCCCAAAGATGTGAGGTGAGGAAGAGGGGCTGCCCTGTCCAAGCCCAGCATTGCCCCTTAGCCCCACATCATGCAGGTGTTGCTGCCTAGCTGCACCAAAGCATCACCCAGCTGATTTCCTGGCAAAAGAGAATTCCCACTGACTGCAGGTGAGGCTCCCATTGACACTGCCACGCCATCCCCAGGTGCCCCAGCACTTACTGGAGAACTTGTCCCAGCGCACAGTGAAGGCAAAGGTGGGCCAGCCCTCCTCTCCAAGCTGCTGCTGGGCGCCCTTCAGCGGGGAGATTTGGGCACAGACCCCAGAGAGGGTGACTTCTGTGAGGTATTGTCCCTGGAAGTCCCCGTTGTCCCTCAACACCGAAATCTCCATCAGTGAGCCCTGGTCATTCCTCCACAGTCCGTTGAGCTGGCACTGAAGGAATACAGCCAACATGCTCTCTGTCCCCACACACAGAGGGACCCCATCCCTGCTGCTGCCCACACCAGGAGCCACAAGCCCTGCTGTGAGCATAGGGCATGGCTATTCCTAATCCCAGTCTGAGGAAATGCTGCCCTAGGGTGCTCCTGGCTGCTGAGGGCATGGTGGAGCAAGGCCAGAATGTCCCTGCAGCATGAAGGGTATGCCCAGACACAGACCCTGTGCAAGGGGCTGCCACATGCATGGTGCTCCCAGGCACAATTCCCAAGGGATGGAAAGCCCTGTGCATGGTTCCCTTATGAGAATAAATCTTTCTGGAGGTGGCACCAGGTGGCTGAGGGTGATCCAGGGATACCTGGCCCTCTGCCTGGGCTTGGTGCTTGCGAAGCTCTCCTTCTTGTCTAAGCCTAAAATGGCATTTAAGAGAGAACTCCTGGCTGCCCACACTGCATCCCAGTGCCATGTCCGCCATGCTCCCATTGTCGCCCATCCCCGTACCTTCCTCTCTGCAGGAGCAACACTCTCTGCCAGGGCCACGGAGAGGACCAAGATGAAAGCACCGCTCCCCATGGCCGCGGGGCTGTGCAATGCCCGGCTCAGCTCCCTCCCTGCCCTGCATCCCAAACCCCTTTATAGGGCTGTAACCGGAGCCGTGACGGCTGGTAGCTGCGGCGTGAGTGCCCCGATGTCAGCGTGCCCCGGCCAGGTGAGGTGAGGAGGTCTGAGTGACCTGGGCAGCGCTGGAGGAACGCGGGGATGAGCACGGCGGTGCAGGGAGGCGGGGATGCGGGCGTGATTTACACATCTACTGCCCAAGAGGCTCTGCCCACCCGTTCCTTGCTCAGTGCCGGAGCCCTGGGGGCGGGAACGGCCTGACACTGTCCCACTGCCGCTGTCCCAGTGCTGCCACCTAAACACGGGCTGCGGCAAGCGCAGTCCGGCCAGCTGTGCTCCGCTGTACTGACACCACCATGGTCTGCCAGCGGGGGCTCATCCCTGCCACCGTCCCCTCCTGCATTATAAGTGTCTGCTGCTCTTTCTAAACTGTTTTTCGTCCTGGCTGTGCCGGGCTTTCCTTGGGTTCGGGACCTAAGACTGCCACTGCAGTAGGAACTCTTGAATCAATCATTCTTCCAAGTGCAGGAGGGCTTTCCGAAGATACATAAAGATTAAAATTGGCTTGTCCCTGTGGGAGGCTATGTCCTGTGCACAGTGCATCCCCAGACACCGTGGGAGGTGATGCCATGCGCATGATGCATGGAGACTGGCAGGGCCCTGTCTGACCCTTCCTGGGGGAAATGCAAAAGGTGAAAATGATGGAGTGAGAAAAACAGGTTTCGGAAACAAAACAAAGATTTTAGGTTTAACTGCAGCTGCAAAAGCCTGAAGGTAGAAGAAGATACAATTATTTAGACAACAAGGACATTAAAACAAGGTTTCGTGTTTCTAGGTTTGGCTCAGAGAAGTCTTGAAGCTGCAGAAAATGTGCTTAGCAAGATAGTTAAGTTTTAAGCTTAAGAATGTGCATTGTTATTATAAGCCATATAAACGAGCATTGTTTGTAGCAGGTGTACATGTGCTTTTCACTGATTAGTTAAAATAGTTGTCTGTAAACTTTTGAAGCATGCTATTGGCTAAAAAACTTTCAAGAATGTTCTGTAACAAAGAGATTTTGTGCTGTTGGTCCAAGTGTGAGCTCTGTTTCATCTCTTGTGTAACTGAGGCTGATGCCTGAATGAAATAATAAAAAGCTCCTGGACCAAGTGCCTGAGCCCCCGTCCCATTCACAAATACACCAACACCTTCCCAAGGGGTTCCTGGTGGTGCAAGGCTGTAACAGGGGTGCTCAGACTGCCTGCCATTGGCACAGGGACACGGCACAGACACATCCTCTAAGACATCACTCTAACCAGGTGACCATGTCACTGCCAATGCTGCAGGGGAAGACAGAGGTGGCATCTGGTTGTATCCAGGTCATGAGGGACCTCTCTGGTCCCTGCCCAAGCACAAGGGATGAGATCTGCTTTGACAATCCATCTCATCTTTCCTGGGCCTGAAGACAAGGAAACCCACTCTCCCTCCGGGAGCAGGATCCTATGTTCAAATTGCACTTTGTTTTTAATTAAAAAATTACAGAGCTGCATTCAGCTCTCATCCTGGGGACTTGCTCCAAAAGCCCTTGTCATCTTGACACCCCTCTCCCTTGCTTGCTGCCCATCTGGTTCCCAGCACTCATGGCTTGGCATGCCCCCATGGGCTCCCTGCAGCACCAGCAGGTGTGGCCCCAGTACAGAGCAAGGATGGACAAATGCCCTGCAGCCCATCCACTGGCTTTCCAGTCATCCTTGAGCACATCAGCCTCATCTCGCATGATCCATGTGGTCCTCAGTATTTCTTTTTTGTCCTCATCTCTGAAGCATTGGTCCTTGGAGCCAGGGATGAAGCCTGCAGTCTGTGAAGGGATGGGATGAGATGGTTCTGGGATGGGGCTGTCCCTCTAGGAAGCCAGTTTTTAAGTGGGAAAGCCTGCTTGTGGGTCAGTGATGTTTCCTTCCCCAGCCTCCTGTCCCGCTGGGACCTTGAACAGGCATGGGGTATCCAGGGCATGGTGGCATGAGCCCAGCTGAGCTGGTCATCACATGATAGGCAGGCACAGTCCAAGGACATCTCAGTGAAGACCAGAGGAACTCTAAGGATACAAGAGGGAGGCTGGGGAAGGAGAGGCACCTAAAAAGCTCCAGTTGACAGCTGAAGGTGGGCTGGCTCTTCTGGTTAATCACGTGTGTCACCTGCAGCGGTGACACCCACATCTCATTCATGGCTCATTCATGGCACTGTTTTTCGTCCTGGTTGTGCTGGGCTTTCCTTGGGTTTGGAACGTAAGACTGCCACTGCAGTAGGAACTCTTGAATCAATCATTCTTCCAAGTGCAGGAGGGCTTTCCGAAGATACATAAAGATTAAAATTGGCTTGTCCCTGTGGCAGCAGGGCAGTAGCCAGTGAAGGTGCCTTTTCTGTTCACAGCCAAAATGGTCACATTGGAGGCCAGGTCAGTGACCCAGTGCCCAGTCAGGATGCAGTAGAGAGGAGAGAACTCAGCACTGGTTCTGCAGCACAGCCTGAGTGGGGAACGGTGGCAGGAGAGAGTAACCCTCTGAGCCATGTAGGGCAAGCTGGACAAGCTGCAGGCTCCTCATCCACACAAGAGGTTATACCGACAAATGTCATGACCTGAGCTGGAGGATGGGGAGGCAGAACATATTTGGGAGGATGCCCTGGTTCCAAACCAGCCCCAGGAAGGACTGAGAACATAACTTAGGAGAACCTCCATTCTCTCAGGATGGCAGTCTGTGCTTGGCAAGGCTGCAGCTGGAACGGGGCCATGGAGAGAGGCAGAAGAGCAGAGCACAATGTGTGATCCTGACCAGACGACCACAGAGAAATGGTGGAGGGGATGGGAGCTATGTGTCCTCACTCATCAGTGAAGTTAAGGCTTGAAAATCCAACTTACTCTTTTGTCATCACTGCAGAGTGGCGGGGTACCGAGTTTTGCCTGTGCACACATCCAAACCCTCCAGCCATGGAGGCTCTTGAGTGACCTGGGAACCCCCTGGCTCCATCTGCTTAAGTGAGCCAACAGCTGCACAGAGAGAGATGTTGGGCACCAAGATGTTCAGTGTTGAGACATTAGTAAACGGTCGGCAGGAGCAGTCCCCACAGGAACGGTTGCGTAGGACAGTTTTCCACATGTGGTTAAGACATGGAAAGGCTGGAGGACCCCTGCAATGGAAACTCCTTCTCCATTCTAACAGTGACTATCTGCTTGAAGGTATTTGATCCTTATTCAAGTATCACTCCGTGCCAAGATCCTAATAAATCAGTTTTCATGGGTTTTTTTCAACTGATACACTATGTGCGCGAGCGCCCGTGACACTCGGATATGTCTGTGTGATTGCAGGCACCTCCTGCCTCCGCCAGCTCCCCCTGCCCCTGGAGGCATTCAGGCTTTCCTCTCAGAGAGAGGTCTGCGGTGGGGCTGAAGGGGAATTCCTGCTCACATTTGCCTTGCTAATGAGGCCATGCTAGAAGGAAACAAATGATGCTGGGTTTGCAGACCAGCACCGTGCATAGGTTTGCAGCTGGATAAAACCCAGCTGATGGATGCTGAATGTCCCCAGGGCAACATCCTTAGCCACTCCAAAATGCCTGCAAGCACCCCTGGAACACCATGTCCTATCATTTGCCACCCCAAATCTGAGGTGTGCCAGGGATGTGTTGCAGCCTTGCTGGGTGCCCTCATATAGGGACTGGCCTTGAAAACAGCTCTGCCAGATCATGCCCACCACATTTCTCACCAGCACAGTGTCTGCTGGCAGGGGTTTGCAGGATGCTCCAGTTGTGGTCAGCACTGCTGCCATGCTGGAGCACCCTGGGAGTGCTGCACAACCTCTGGAGAGCCCTGCCCTGGGGAAATGTTGGCATGAAGGCAATAACAAGGTCAGGAGGATGCATGCAGTGAGGCTGAAGGCTTAGTGGGGTGCCTCAGGGCTGAGCTAGCCATGCTTCAGGTAAGAGCAGAGTCCAGTGGTCCCTCTGCCTCTCACTTTCCCAGTCCTCAGCCTCCTCTAAAAGCATGTAAAAGGCTGTGCAGACACATACATGCATAGCAGAGAGCTGGTGTAAAGGCATTCTGGTCAGAAAGGCTGGAAGGACACTGAAAAACCTGGAGAAATGCCAGCGAGGCATTTTGGAGAAAGGAAGAGCAGCACCGCTCTAGAAGAGGAAAATTAACCCCAGGGAGAAAGATGTGAGAGGCAAACCACATTCAAGTGTGCAACAAGGCAGGCAAAAACACAGAGCAGGCAGACTTGCTAAAGCCACAGATGCTGTTAGCAAAGCTCTCCCACCCACAGCATCTGTGGCAGAAAAACAGGGAAGTGGTGGGGGTGGCAGCCCCAGCAGATCAGTCCCACTTCAAGTTTGTCACATCCCAGGCAGTATGCCAAATCAGGGAATGCACTGTCCTGGGTTATTTTGAGAAATCAATGTGCAATGACTAAGTTCACATTTCCTGGAAATCATTCACTTTAGCTTAAAGGGGTGCTGAAGGCAGCACAGGCACTGCCTTGTTTTGGTCAGTCACGTAGTCCACCAGGCAGAGATTTGAGGCTGTACTTGCTGCTCATGGGCTTTCCAGTAAATCACATGTTTTACAGGGAAAGTTTTGGGCTGGATGTACTGCAGCTACTGGTCCTGGTGGCTGGTACAGAGCAGCCCTTGGCACTTTTCAGGAGTGTGGACACAGCCAAGACTTCTCACCAGTTTTTCTCACTCCTTGAGGGCAGTGTCAGAGCCAGGGGCCTCCCAGCCAGATTTTTGGGATGCAGAAGAGCTCCCCAGCTTACCCTCCCGGCTATCAGCAGGAAAGAGTGACTGCTGGTCACACTAAGTGTCAGAGGGTTACTTTGGGGATGCACCATCCTGTTTGGGCTGGAAAAGGGGCTTTCTTGGGACCAGTCTCTTCCTAGAATAAGGGAATGAGAACTTCATCCCACACCCACCCACCACTGTGTTTCAGCCCAGCTTTTCCAGGACATATTCACAGACTGCACAAGGTTGTGTTTAAATATCTTTTATTTTTGACACATCTTCCTCTATAGCTGGTAACATCAGGGCGTGTTGAGGGGACTCCTGTCTCCCAGGAACGAGATGCTTCCCCCTGCTTTCAGCCCATTCGAGTGAAGATGTTGCGGCCGGTCCTGTGGGGAAGCAGTGGCCCATTGGTGCCCAGCCAGCAGCAGGGTAGGGATCCCAGATGGATTGGGGGTACCTTGGCTCACCTGGTGGCCTTCCAGTCATCTTGTTCCGAGTCGACTTTCTCCCGCAGCAGCCAGGTGGTGTGCAGGACCTCCTCCCCATTGTCCCCATTGAAGCACTGGCCCACAAAGACAGCTGTGGAGTCTAAAGCAGTGGTGGCTGTTAGCACCCCAACAGGACTCCAGCTGATTTTGGAGTTTGACAAGAATCAGCGGGTTCAATGATCACAGAGCCCGAGGGGATCCCAATATTTGCAGGGGAATGCTGTGTGGCAGAGGTGTTATCAAAGCAACCCTCTGCCTCACTCAAACCTTGTCTTGGGAGGTGTCATGCTATCTGCTGACACCATCCAGAGTGGGGAGAAATCAGGGAAAGAGAGACAGGGGATGGGAGAGAGAACAGAGGGATTGGGATGGGCACTGGAACTCGCCTGAGCTCCCCTCTCCATCCTGCCACCCCATCCAACAACAGCTGTCACATAACTACAGACCTGAGAACTTCTTCCAGTTGACAGTGAAGCCAAAGGTGTGCTGTCCATTCTCATCCAGGTGCTGGGAGCCAACCAGTGGGGATGGCTGGATGGGATTCTTGGCGCTTGACACAGCAGTGTGGTACTCGCCAGAGAAGGTTCCGTCATTGCCAACCTTGAACACTTGCATCTTGGAGCCCAGATCGTTCTCCCACCAGCCAGTCAGGTTGCATGGCTGGGGATGAGCAGATGTGTCCCTGGGGTCTGCCTGTACACAGTCCTTACAGGCTGAGACCCCTGCCCACAACCTCTGATGCCCACGGGGTGCTGGCACTCACCTTGATATCCCTTGTGCCTTTCCATGGCTGGCTCATCCAATGTCTGCTTGTGGTTGACTTTTCCTCTTTCTTGCTGGCCTTTTTCCCCCCGGGCTGCTCTCCTTCCTGGCAGTAGAGCTTGGAAAATAGTGAAAACCCAGGTCAGGCTGTGGATGGTGGCACTGCAGAATTTTTCTAGGGTCCTGTGAAATGCTTGAGCACTCATTTTAATAAGACATGATTTATAAAGTTGCTGCTATCTCTGCCATGTCAAGTGGGCCATAAGCAGGGGTAAACCAAGCAAAGGGGGGATGTGAAGAAGAAAAGTGAAAGGTAGGAGCTCTGGACAGGCAGGAACCTGGGTGGGACCCCTGCTGTAGCCCTGGCAGGTGAGCTGTGTGAGTCCAGGGCACATCTGCCCGTGTTTGTGGGGACCTGTGCTGTGCTCAGCACATGTAGCATGACAGGGAAGCTCACTGGGATGGGCATAGCCCTCAGGTTCACGGTGGGCTCCGTCTCAGCCAGAGCCCTGCACATCCCACCTGCAAGGCTCTGGCTTGAGTTCTGAGCACTTCCTGTTCTCTCCTACACTGCACCGTCCGAGACAGGGGCAAGTCACCCCCTGGGGCAGGGTCCCTATGCTTCCCCTGCCCCAATTTCCCTCCAAGACCCCGGGAGGGAAGTGGGGGATTTCCACATGCCCCCTGCACCAGGGAAGGAATCCCCATGCACATCCCTCCCGGGCACATGGACAGCCCTGGAGCAGCCCTTCCCTCACCTCCCTCGGCAGGGATATCCCGTCTGGATACCCGCTGGAGCACGGGATCCTCCTCTTGCCGGGGATTACCCCCGCAGAAGGGTCTTCCACGCGTGTCCCACCCCTAAGGAGCGCTGCAGCTCCCAGAGCATATTCCACCCCTCTGGTGGGTATCCCACTCGTGTCCCTCCCCGAACGCCGGGACCCCCAGGCGTGCTCCCACGCAGACTCCCCCGGAGCCGAGTTTCCCACGCGTGCCTCCCAGCAGGAACTCCCACCTGGAAGCCCGCCGCGGCCACGGACACCCCCACAGGCAGGGCGAGAACGGAGAGGACGCGGCGGCTCATCGGGATGTAGCTCGGGATGCAGCTCGGGATGCAGCGGCGACAGCGAATCGCGCTGCGCCACTGACTCAGAGAGTTTTATTTTTCGGCTCCGCCACTGCTTTCCGGGAAACCCTGGGCGGTGCTTGAAGGAGGGAGCGGAATAGGGACAAGGAAGGGAAAGGAGAGGTAATGGGGACAGGGGTGGGGACGGGACAGGGATAAGAACAGGGATGGGCACAGGGCTGGGGATGGAGGAGAGGAAGAGGTTGTAGACTGTGGTGGGTTGGGAACGGGAATTAGGGTGGGGACGGGGGCAAGGATAAGGGATGAGGGATGTGCTCATGGATGGGGACAAGAACAGGGACAGGGATAGGCATGGGGACTGGAACAGGGGTGAACATGGGCATGGGCAGAAATAGGGATGTAGGAGGGGTTGCGTGGGGCTGCCCACTGACATCACCCAGCCTGGGGGCTTTTAGCCCCATGTCTACTGGATGACGGCTGAGTCTAAGTTTCCATCCTGCCCTGTAGGAGCTCCCATGTCCCAAAGCACCTTCTGGTCACTGCAGGGAGTGGACAAAAGGATAGAGTCGTGAGGGCTGGGTAAGGTAAGTGTGCGGGGATAGCAGGTGATCTGCAGTGGGTCCAGGGATTTGGAAGATGAAGGAAGCAAATCTGCCCCAACAGCAATAGGAAACCACTGTAAGTAGGTCCTTGCAGGCTATTACATAATAGGGCATTGCAGGGTGGAGGTGAGCAGCCCAGGCTGTGCCTGCCAGGAAAGGGGTAAAGGCAAATGAAAGGACAGTAAAAGGCCACGATCACGTCAAGGCAGGGACAGGATGTTAGGACAGTTAAAACAGCTGATGAGCGCAGATTGTGATACAGAGAGGGTGTGCCTCCAGCACTGATTTATTGTAAACTCTATGGTTTTACTTTCAGTTCCCTATTAAGCAAGCACAATGCTTGTGTCATCCTGTGTCCTGCTGACTGCCTTCTCAGGAGAAACCAGGAGCCAGGGAATTTGCAAGTGTGGGGGAAATGAAATGACAGAAATCAAGCCTTATGCCCTGGGCCAACCTGGTTCTCAGTCGCCTCGTGTCCCAGCGTGCAGGGCTCCCAGCCTTACCCAAGGCTTTAACCTCACAGACCACTCAGAGAAGCCTTTGGGTGTTTGTGGTGCTGGTGACAGCCACAGTGGGCATTTGGGGAGGGGAAGCAGGAGAGCAAGCCCAGCACAACCAGGGCAGTGCCAAGGATCAGTGGGGGTGAACTGAGGGCTCTGTGTGGAACTCAGGCATGAGGATGAGGGTGCAGTGGTGAGGATGAGGATGAAGGGGTGAGGATGAGGATGCAGGGGTGACTTTTGACCAAAAGCTAGACCACCAAGCACGTCAACCAGTTGTGATCAGTCAGTACAAGCATACCCTGGAGAGCATCAGGTCTGTGCACTCTCTGGGAGCAGCCCCAGCGCCCATCAGGGAATGAGGGAAAAGAGCAAATGCTGAGGAAGGCTGGGGAAGGACAGGCACACTGTGAGAGGAAGAGGATGGCAGACAGGCCCCGACACTTCCTCAGGGCACAGTGTGCTTTCTGCCCCAAAGTCCCTGCTCCATCCAGCAGTCTCTTCCCCCAGCGACTCTGCAGCCCCCAGGCAGCATCATCCTTCACACCCTTTGCACCTCCTCCTGACCACACAGCTTCTCCCTGTGGTGCTCTGGAACAGGGGCTAGGAGCTGTGCGTCATGGATTAGGTAACTAATGAGTTAGAGACTTCATGAGGTGCTGAAATGATGGATTAATGAGATAAGTGTTAGATTGGTGCAAAGGGCATTGGGCCCTTGTTTGATTTGTTTCCTTTCCGAAGGAGCTGATAAAAAAAAGTTTAATGTTCAGATAACATCCTGTGAATTTGAACACCGGAAGGATCCGTATCCTGTTCCACTCCCTGGCAGATGAGGTGACAGCCAGTCAGTGGGAAGTACATGTACACCTGCCTACATACAACAGGTACACCTTCAGGATCTGGCTTCAGCCACCCAGTCTGCCCAGTAGCTCCTCCTGGAGTGCCAGGTCTCTCTCCTGGTCCCCCCAGCATCCAGCCTGGATTTTGGACCAACACAACACCCCAGATTCCCCTCTGTGGGGGGCTGGCACCCAGCTCTCACCCTATATGTGCATTCGGCACTGAGACTCCCATCCAGAGCAGCAGCTGGAAATGGAATTTGATGGGAAGATGGGGCAGAGTGGAGTGCAGAGACATGGGATGAGGCCAGGTGAGAGTGCTGGCCTGCCTGCATGCAGCTTTCACCCCAGCCCTCAGCTGTGGGGTATCCTACTGCCCCACACTGGGGGTGCTGCCTGGAGCCACCCACCACAGTGTTCCTGTCAATGTCCCAAATGGGCGCACAGGAAAGAAGGCACCTGCTGAGGCCTGAAGCCATGCTCAGGAAGCAGAATTACCCAGATACTGTCCCCCACCCCATCCTTCCCAGCCTCTCCAAAACACATTCCTGCCCCTGCCAGCGCCTTGCTCTGCCCATGGCCACAGATAGGCTCCCTGTATCCCAGGGACGCAAGGGACACAAGGGACACAGCTCTCTGCCATGCAGAGAAAGATTTATTTGGCTCCATGTGTGAGGGCAGCAAGTGTGGGAATGGGAAGTTCCACCAGCAGGTTGCTGAAAGGTGCTGGGAAGAAGCAGGGCAAGGTGAGGGTGTGTTTCCTCGCCAGGAGCGCAGCTTGGGACTGAGACAGTGGAGAGGCTTGGGAACACAGAAGGACAGCAGGGTGCAGGTAGCACTGGTCCCTGTTCCCATCACTTGATGCGGGTGAAGATGGAAGTGCCGACCCTGCGGGGAAGATGTGTCAGCAGGATGAGAGGGAGGGCTGTGGGGTGAGATGGCAAGGCAGAGCTCACCTGGTGGCTTTCCAGGTGTCCTTGTGTGACAGGACCTCTTCCCGCAGGAGCCACATGGTCTCCAGTGTCTCCTTCCCACGGTGATCCAAAAAGCACTGGCCCACAAAGGCAGTGGTGGAGTCTGGCAAAGTTTGAGAGAGGCAGAGGGGATGAGAGCCTGCACCTCGAGATAGGGAAACCTGGGGCCCCTGATCCTGGCAGGCCAACAAACACCACCTGCTACATGCCCTGGACAGATGGACTTCCCTGCCAGACCGGCCAGGTGGACCACTTCCACATCTCCTGGACAGAGAGTTGGGTGTCAGCCCTGCCATGCCTCTTGGACAGACAGATGGACACCCCCATCACTGCTTCCAGACAACCCTGCCACCCACCACAGAGAGACAGCTCTCCCACCACAACTTCCCATGGCAGGAATGAGTGTGTGTGGCCAATCTGTGCCCACAGCTAGGGTTCCTCTGGGTGCCACAGGGGCATTTGAGGCACCAGATGGGAGGGTGTCCACTCCCAGCATGAGCAGGGGGTCACTGGCACTGCTGTACCTCAGAACTGCCACTGCACAGTGAAGCCGAAGGTGGGGTGTCTCTTGGCACTGGGATGCTGCTGGACCCCTTGCAAGGGTGACACCAGGATCTGCTTGTTCGTGGCTGCCACTGCGGTGTAGTAGGAGCCCGAGAAGGTCCCAGCTGTATTTGTGGCCAAGATGGTCATATTGGAGCCCAGCTCGTTTCTCCACAGGCCCTGCAGGTCACACTGGGGACCAGGGGTTATGTGGGTGGGTTGGGCAGTGCTGAGCCACAGTTTCCCCTCCCCCTGAACCTCCCTAAGCAGTGGGATGTGTGTCCCATGGCACAGCCCCTCCACCTGGCACCTGGGACCAGTGGTGTGGGCACCAGCTGGGAAAGCACCCCTCACTCTCTGGGCAGGGCAGGGCAGAGTTGGGAAATAGGGGTACCTCCCTATTTTAGGGGTGGGTGACCAGCAGTACCCCCAGGGACAGCACAGCCAGAGCTGGCAGCCTCCTTGGTCATGGACACTGTAGCACGGCAGGGTGTCTTAGAGTGAATTTATGATGTATTTTATATCGCTTACTCTATGCTCAGAAAATTAATCTTACGCCTTTCCGTGTCTTTAAACTGAGCCTGAGAAGGGAGAGAAGGAAAAAAAAAAAACAGCCAGAGGAACTTTTTCAAGCAGTTCTGTGTTTCAAAGTCACTACTCCTCCCTATTGTTATTTTGCTGTGGGGAGTGATAGCTGCTGCAGCAGAGAGCAGGAGGAAGCACCTTCCTTGTGTCCAGCCAACTCTCGGCTCTGTTTCTTCAAAAGAAAAGAGACAGAGTTTTCCCGGGACTTTGGTTTCTTCTTCTCTTCTGGACTTGTTCAGAACACCAAAACATCCTGTGCCACAGGGCATGGCACAGCACGGCACACCCAGAACGTGCAGCCCCTCAGGCACAAACTCTGTGTGCTGGGGTGGCACAGGACAGCACAGCACAGCACGGCACAGAGAAAACATGCAACCCTGTCAGCCCTGCACACTCTGCCCCAGGGGTGGCACAGCACGGCACAGGACAGCGTGGCACAGCAGCCTGAGGCACGGCACGGCACGGCACAGCANTGTCCAGCCAACTCTCGGCTCTGTTTCTTCAAAAGAAAAGAGACAGAGTTTTCCCGGGACTTTGGTTTCTTCTTCTCTTCTGGACTTGTTCAGAACACCAAAACATCCTGTGCCACAGGGCATGGCACAGCACGGCACACCCAGAACGTGCAGCCCCTCAGGCACAAACTCTGTGTGCTGGGGTGGCACAGGACAGCACAGCACAGCACGGCACAGAGAAAACATGCAACCCTGTCAGCCCTGCACACTCTGCCCCAGGGGTGGCACAGCACGGCACAGGACAGCGTGGCACAGCAGCCTGAGGCACGGCACGGCACGGCACAGCACAGCATGGAGTTGCACGGTGCAGCAGGGCACAGCACGGCACCAGAAAGCGCAGCAGAAGCAGGCAGCCCCTTGGCCATTCCCGGGAATGTGCACCACCGGGATGGCACAGCCAGGGCGTGCAGCCCCGCACCCTGCACCCAGGGACAGCACAGCACGGCTCGGCACGGCCAGATTCTGCTCCAGAACCGCCCTTACCTTCCTGGATGCAGCATCCCAGGGCACGAGCANTGGCTGGGCAGCGGCTGCCAAAGCCGGGCCTCCTGCCAAGGAACACACGGTGGGAGGTGGGCAACCCGCCACTGATCCAGGCAGAAGGGGCTCCTGCTCCCCTGGGCCAGGTGGGGGTCCTAAGGACCACGGTGGGGTGGGGGGGCTGCGAAGGAGGGCTCTGTGCCGTGTCACAGCAGGGGACACGCATCAGGCCTCGGGTGTGGTGACAGAAGGGACTGTAGGATACCATCGGGGGTATTGGTAATGTGTGTGCTGAGCCATGACAGAGTCGTCCAGAAAAATTGGGTTTGTTACCTGGTGCATAACGAGGCAGTAATTGCACACCCAAGAGAGACATTGGTTATTTATTTTAGTTCCACAGGCCTGGGTCCTCAGTCTTATTCCAAAGATCAAGCATACCAACTATCAAAACGTTTTGCTATTTAGACATTTTAGCAAACAAAGGCAGAAATGTTCTTTGGCTAACAATGCAGTTCTACCAAGTAATATCTCTTTCTGACACTTGAAGTAATATCACTTCTGACATAGCTTAGAGCTTGTTAGCTGCTCTCTGTTTCACAGACTAAATAAATCTCCTTTCTTGTTGACTAGGCTCGAAAGCATAAAAAGGTCAAACATCAAAGAATATTCCTTTTTAAGATATTTTTTACTTATCCAACATTTTGAAACAACATGACGGGAGACTGTGAGTATTTGCAAAAAAGATTTATTGGGAGAAGCAGGTGGTGGGGCAGGAGCAGGGGCCACTCCCCTGGCTCTGCCCCCAGCCCGGGAACTCCCCTGCTGCCACCCTCACTCCTGTGACTGCAGCCGGGTGAACTCATTGGTGCCGACCCTGCGGGGACACAGAGGAGGAGATGTAAGGGAGGGACATGACAGTGTCCAAACACCCACCCAGCCCTGTATTCCCCCACTGCATTTGCACCTTGGCAGGACCCCAGGGTCCTTCTCTTCCTTTCTAGGTTTTACCCATGCACAAAGCAATCAAGTGAACCTTGCCATCAAGCTTTGCTAAGTTCTGTTAATATCTGTTCACAGATACAAAACAGGTATTAAACCTGCTTTTGCCAGCACCTGTGAGAGTGACTGCTAAGTGACCCAAAACACTCATTTGTGACAGCCCAAGCCCTCCAAGTGCACAGGGGACCTGTGCAGGTCAGGGACAGGGGGCTCACCTAGTGGCTTTCCAATCATTTTTGATGTTCTCCACACGTGACCTCAGCAGCCACATGGTCTTCAAAATCTCCTTTCCATAGTCATCCACGAAGCACTGGCCCGTGAAAACAGTGATGGAGTCTGCAGGGACAGGACAGGAGTGGAGGGGAGCGTGGCCGAGGTGGCAGGTCAGTGGCTGCCCCAGCACAGGGGACAGTAGACTCCTGCTGTCCCCAGCCTCTGGGGACTGTGGGAATGGGGAAAGCAGGCAGGAGGGCTCAGGGGCCTGGGGGAGTCACATGGAGATGGGCAGACAGTGCAGGCTTCAGCCCCTGCTGCATCTCCTGCAGCTCCTGGGACTGGGAGCTGAGAGCAGCCAAGGAGTTCCAGGGAGGAGGATGGGAGAGCCTCAGGGACAGGAGAGGGGAGGGAGAGCAGTGGGGATAGTGCAGGGGAAGGCAGGGAATCATCAAGAACACTTCAGGGAAGGGCAGAAAATCTTCAAGAGCACAACATGGAGGGCAAGTGAGGTCAAGGATACCATAGGAAGGCTGGGAAAGAAGTACCTGAAAAGCTCCAGTTGACGGTGAAGCCAAAGGTGGGCTGGCCCTTCTGGTTAGGGCTCTTCTGCATGGACCCCTGCAGTGGTGACACCTTGATCTCGTTCGAGGTGGCTGTCACAGCCGTGTGGTAGGAGCCAGCAAAGCCACCGTTTGCATTCACACTCGTGATGGTCATGTTGGAGCCCAGGTCATTGACCCAGCGCCCAGTCAGGGAGCACTGGAGAGGAGAGAACTCAGCACTGGTGCCACAGCACAGCCTGCAGCCACAGCCCCCTGCCCACCCTGCCCTCCCTGGGCATCCCACCCCTGATGGTACCTTTTTCACAGAGAGGCTGTGAGCCCCCAGGGCCAGGAAGAGCACGAGGAGGAAGGGAGTTGTTTGCAGCATCTCTGCAGCAGGCAGCCGGCTGATGTACCTGGGGATGTGCTCCTTGCAGGTCTCTGCTGATGCTCCTGCTCCCTCTCCTTTTTATTGCTGCCAGGCTGTGGGTGGCAGCTCTAGCCAGGGCATTGTGCAATCTGGGTGTTTCCAAATCTGTGGTTCCCAGCCATATGAAGGGGTAATTGCAGCAAATTCCCAGAAATGAGTGCTGAAACTGTCCGTTCTTGCTTCCCTGGCACCTTGCAGGAGGGCTCTGGCTCCTGTTGATCAGTGACTGCCAGGAAATGGTCAGCAGGGAAAACCCCTCTATGGAGCTGTTGTCCATTCTATCACCTATTTGCCACATCAGTTCTGTGCCCAAATGTTGAGGATCCTTGACCCTGGTGATCTCAGAACTGGCTGCAGCACACAGCTCACTCTGCTCTTCCTCACCAGGCATGCTCATGCAAACCCACCCACCACCTGGATTCTTTTGGGACCCAGCTTTTCCCCCTTCTCTGTGCCCAGTACTCCTGGGTCTACAAAGGTCTGACATGAATATTAGATGCTGTTTTTACAAACTGGTTTGTGTTGGAAGGAAATTATTTAGTTAATGAAAAGACAACATTCACTGAATATCTTGGACAGTTGATTTTAGTGGTGACAGAAGTTTTATTTACACAGGGATTCTTAGATAACTCTAAGTACATATTTTTATAATTCCCCTTACGTTATACTTGTTGCTGGCCGGGGAGGCTGAAGTGCATGGATTCAGCCCAGAGTTTCTCACCCATTTCTAAATTGTTTTCAGGGCAGTCTCCTAAAATACATGTTTTAGTTCCACCAGTCATCATAGCAGAAGCTGATGGAGGCTATTAATCAGAAAATAATCCTCTTTTGTGAACTGGAGACAAGGCGGCTCTTTGCAACCTCTCAAAAATACTTCTCAGTCTTTGCTTTCTCTCAGATTTTCTCTCAGATTTTCTCTCAGATTTCACATTTGAGGTTTCTCTCTGGCAGTAAAATTCATTGCTATCCAGGCTGGGGAGCATCGTATTTCTGCTGCTGGCATCTCCTCTCCTCCCTGCAGGAGCCCTACAGCCCTCTTGCACCCCTGCCTGGAAGACATCCCGGTTGAGAAAGCTGTCTGCCCCCTGGACACACCTGCCCCAGTGTTTGCTGTCTCAGAAATCAACTGCATAACAAGGTATGTTTTCCCACATAGCTGCTGTTTGCTCTGACTGTTTATTGGCAAGCAGGTGCTGCCCTGAGCATTGCCAATGTTTGGGATAACAAGTAAGGTCAATCTGGGAAGGTTGCAGGGGGCAGGAAGGGCAGACATTATCCTTTCTCCATCACCCCCTCACTATCACCACGGTTCAGGGAGCTCCTGCAGGAACCCTGTGGATGGACAACACAAAGTCTCCATGCTCCTGATGGCAGCCCACAGCTCATTCACAGCCAGAGGTTTATTTTAGCATAAAATACAAAACAACAACAAATAATATTGTTTATTTTTTCACGTAATCTTTATTTTTCCTGTACCTAACAATCCCTGTGGCTTATCTTGCAGGTTCAGGGGCCAGCTCAGTGCTCAAGCAGGCAGATTTCTTGACTGGTTTCAGCTGAGTGCTGGGGTGTCTCCATGGGGTTTGCGCCCTCCAAAGATGAGAGAGCAAAGTGGCTTGGAGCTGGCAATCGTCACCATTACTAAATTCTGCAATGCCATGCCTGGCACAGCAGGAAGTGGGGGCAGCTGACAGGCAGGGAAGAAATCCAAAGCAGGAAGCACTAAGAAGTTAAAATTCAGCCGGGCTGTGGTTTAAAACCCATGTATGTTCAGGATGTTATGAAAAATAAGGGTTGGTGAATAATAGTAAGAAAGGGTTAATGAGCAATTTAACTTGCTGCTCAAACTGGGGTTGAGTCAGGCTTGAAAAACAGTAGTACAGGCAAATGTTGATGAAAATCACATCTGTTACCAAGCACTGTCCTCTCAGCCCTCAGCTACTTCCACACAGAAGCTGAGCCTATCTGATACATGATTTATTGAGGTGATACAGCCAAAAGTCATAGAGAAACCAGAACTGTTCCTTTGTACAGACCGAACACCCCAACCTTTGGAAGGCATGTTCCAACCCCCTTTGGAAGGGGTTAAGGAACAGTATTGATGCATCAAACCAATAACCAGTCCAGCCAGAAGCTGTGCTGGCTTCAGTGCCTGCCCTTGTTCCTTGCCAGCTGGATCAGGACACCACCGCTATTGTTAGAAGCTGCCACATGAACACAAATGAAGGTGGGAACCTCAGGTGTTCCTCACTGATGTGCTGGCACTCCCGTCCCACCAGCCTTGCCACAATGACCCTAAGGGAGTGCATCTCCATCCCTTTCCATCATCTGTGGGCTCTGCCATGTGAGAATGACACCAGCTGCTCCAGTGGAGGCTGCATCCGGGACAACCTGTCCTTCCCGGATGTTGTTGTTCCTCTACCCTTGTAGTTGTAGGAACATTCCCCTGGGGAGCGAAGAAAAGGTCATTTGTCACCCACTGACAGCACTGGGCCACCGCAGTAATCCCCTGCCTGCACCAGCTCCCAAAACAGACAAGTGGGGGAAGAATGCTCACATCAGGTAGGATAGGCTGCTTCCCACCCCAGCCCTAAAGGCTGTGAAGGACTTAGGGGACACTAAGCTTTAAAGTGGACAGAAAGAGCTTATCAGCCTTCCTGTGGGGCTCACAGAGCTCCACTGCCCTCCCTGTGGTGTCCTTCATGCTCTGTTTTCTGCCTAGCTCTAGCCAAGATCAGGTGAGCTCCCTGTCCCTGCCCTGCCCAGGTCCACTGTGCATCCCCAGAGAGGACAGGGCTCTCCTATCCCACGGGTGTCCCTTGTCAGCAGGCTCAGCCCCTCTGCTATGAAAGGGGCTGGTCAGGCAGCGGGCAGAGCAGACACAGCCAGGGCACAGCACACAGCCACCACCGCCAGTGCCATGGGGACCCCGGGCTGCTGCTGCTGCTGCTGCTCGCCCTGGCCCTGCTCACACCCTGGGATGCTGCATCCAGAAAGGCAAGGGCAGCCCTGGGGCAGAGTCTGGCCGTGCTGAGCAGTGCTGGGATGTCCCTGGGTGGGGGGTTGAGGGGCTGCACGCATGGCTGTGCTGTGTCATGCTGTCTAACAGGCTGTATGCTCTTGTTGTGCCCTGCAGTGCCATCCAATGCCATCCCATACTATCCCACCCCATTCCAATGCCACCCCGTGGTGCAGCGTCCATGACCATGGGAGTTGCCAGCTCTGGCTGTGCTGTCTCTGTGGGTACTGTTGGCCAACCAGCCTTGGTATAGGGGAGTACCCAGCACTCCCAGCTCAGTCCTGCTCTGCCTGGGGAGGGAGAGGTGCTGTCCCATCTGGTGCTCATGCCACCAGTCCCTGGTGCCACAAAAAGGGGACATGCTGGCCCCACACATGCAGGACACGTGTCCCACTGCTTAAGGAGGCTGAAGCAGGGGCTGTGACCCAGCAGTGACCAAGGTACCCATCAAAACTTGCAGTGACCAAGGTACCCATCAAAACTTGCAGTTCCCAGCCCTGTCTGTCTGGAACAGAACACAACAGGAAGGGCAGTAGACTTCCCTAACTGTCACTCCCCCCTAACCAGGCTAGTGCAACCTTCAAACACTGCACTGGCACAGAAAGGAGGAAAAGGAAGCAAGATGCCCAGCCCTGGGCAGAAGGGCACAGTGATAAACAGCTGTTACAGTACTGGCTTTCGCAGGTAATAAAATGTAAGAAATACTAGGTATCAGAATATGTCAGTAAATATTATGTGCAAGGATGTTCAGAATAACTTTGCCGTGCAGATATTAATTAGTTAACATCATAACTGCGGTCGAAGTTACAAGATGCTTACGTAATTTGAGTTATAAGATACCCATATAACCTGAACCATAAGATACCAATATAACCTGTATATTCTATGCAATGTAATGGCTAGTATAAGGTTAACTAATCCCTAAGTGCTTAAATAAACGGAGACTCGCCAGGTGAATTATTGCGGCGTGGGGTCGGTGGTAAAGGTGCCACAACCTTCCAGAAGCTTCTCCTTGCAGAGCCGCTCGGCAGGTGCCACACACACACACTAACACACACACTGGATAGCTGCTTAACTACACTGACAACAAAGAGCTGGGAAGGGTATTCATATGGGGTTCTAGGGAACATGTTTATTGCAGCCAGGCATGCAAAAGCACCCAGGGATAAAGACAGAAAACAGAGCGGTGTGCAAGGGTTTAAATATGGGGGGGGGAGCATCAGAAGCCAATGTCTGGAGGGCCAGGGGGTGGTGGAAAGGCAGAACTGGGGCCAGGGAACCACTAGGGAAGAGCAGGGGAGAGGCTAGGGAGAAGAGGCCAATGGAGAGGCAGGAAAGGGAGAAGCTTCTAGGGAAGGAACATATATTAGGGTGAGAAGGGGTGGAGAGCCAACAGGCCAACGAGGAAACAGAGCTGGGTATATTTACATAAAGGAGCAAGGGAGTATGGGAGAGGCTCTCTTTCTCACTTGATCCTTGAGTTAGGGCCCTGTCCATTCAGGGGATTTTGTTGTTCCCCTGTTTAGGAGGCTCACATTTGAATAAATTCAAAAATAGACAAGTATAGGTAGGCAGCAAATATATAGTGGCATATGTAAAGTCAATTAACCACAAAATGGAGAATTTGTACCATTTAGATCCAGAAAGACCTAGGAAGAGCATAACTGAACTGGCTCTGAAGACAAAGTTCGAAGGTTCACATGTGAGGAAGACCTTGAGCTTTTGTTGAAGAAGATCCCCAAAGACCCTCACGATCACATTATGCATGCTCCAAAAAGGCAGATCGGGGGAGGAACTATATTAATCTCTTCTGAGAAAAATGTAAATTAGTTCTTAGAAAAATTATGTATATGCATTGTGGTTTATTAATATGCATAATGTTAAAGCATATAAATGGGAAGCCTGTTTAAGTGCTATGAGCCATGCACCCAGTGCTGTCATTTTTGCTTTAAGTGACCTTTATCCCCTATTGTCCCTTGTTAAATTTATAAAACCCCAAAAAAGCGAGTTGGCTTCATTTCTCACGGGCACGAGGTTTGGTTAAGGGCCAACCACTGGCACAGCTGCTCTGTGCCACAGAGGCATCTTCTTACCATGCCTTGCAGGCAGCAGAGGAGAGAGCAAGGGTCACCTCATTACATCCGGGAAGGTAGGTAAAGGAGGCACATCCTGTTCCCTTCAGCAAAACTCCCCAAGAGCCAGCCACCACTGGGACTTGTCCCCTCCCTGCATGCCTAGCCCTCCAGCCCAAGCCAAGAAGAACAATGGGGGCAGAAAGGATTTCCTCTTTTGGCTTGGCCTGGTGGAAAGAAGACATCAGAGACAAACAAGAGTAGAGAGCTGGACAGATTTATTAAGAATTGAAGTGATTTATCCCCTTAAATGTGCTCCACTGCCTGCCCCCGGTGCCAGCAGGGAGGGGGGCCATGGTACCAGACCAGGACCTGCTTCTTGGGCTCAGATTGTCACCATCCAGGGAGCCGGGTCTCCCCTGGGGATTGTATCTGCCACAGGCCCTCCTGGGGCAGAGCCAGGCAGTATGTGCAGTGTCACCCCAGGACAATTACAGCATCCATGTGCCCGAGTGCACCAGTGCAACATCCTCACACACACATTCACCCACACCCTTTTTTTCCCTGCAGGACAGGTCCCCACCTTAGCCAGCACAAGGACTGCAGCAGAGAGGTCTCCAGTGCCCCTGGACAAGGTATCAGCTGCAGTTTGGGATGGCTGGGGAACGTGCAGGCTATGAGAGCCTGGAGCGATGGGAAACCTGAGTGCACAGAGATCGGGGGCTTTGAGCTTGGTGCTCATGTGGACCCTGCAGACTCAGGCTAGAGCAGGAATAAATTTTCCATGAGGAAAAGGGCAACACTGCTTGCTGGGTCAATTGTCCCTAAACAGCACCTCAGGAATAGAACAGGAGGAAGTGAAAAATCCTCTTTCCCCAAAAAGATTTTTAAAAATTCTGCTTAATAGAGGATGCGTTGAAATACATTCCACCTTTCTTCTGGAGAAGCTGAGAGCTCATCCAGCTAGTGCATCTCCAGAAACAACTCCTCACCCACAGTCCCTAGTTAACACCTTCCCAACTCTAGGAATTTTGCTTTGGGGACCTGGCCAACCACACCATCCTCATCTGGTTTTTGGTCACAAATGCTTGTTTCTTAGGGTAAGGACTATTTGAGGACCAGACTTTCTCTTTGGTTGTACTGTTCTCTTAGCCTCTGTACCAGCTACGGGAAGCATGACAATTCCTTCAAAAGATGGGACACTGGCCAAAGGTGTGTGGGAGTCAAGGGAGGCCAGGAAACCTCTCTTTCCCCCCTGGGGGTTTTGTTTAACCCCAGGACACCCCAGAATGGCTTGGATGTTGATTTGAGCCCTAGGGAAAATTTGCCCTCAATCCTGGATGAACTGCAAACACCCAGGAAGTGAGAAAGGCTTTTTGTTTTTGCATCACAGAGAGTTTAGTTATAGGTTTAGATTTTGTTCTATGTATTATATAGACACAAGATGGATGCTTTGGGGTGTGGTTTCTCCTTCTTTCTTCTTCTTCTCTCTCCTCTTTCTCTTCCTTTCTTCTCTGACACCAGTTCCTCTGGTGTGTTGGTTGGTGGAAAAAAGTTAGTATAGAAAAGACATATCAATAAGATGAGGGTATACTGGTGTTGGAAACAAAATAAAATACGTATTGTTTCTTGAATGGTTGTTAGTAAGATATAAAAGGTAGCTGCTGATTAGCAGCCATTGCCTTTTCTGCCCTGGTGCCCTCGGAGGACTCTGCCTCTGCCTCTGAGGTCTTGATAAGAAAAATAAACAACTCATGAAACAGCAAAGAAGATGTCTCGCTTCGTTCTTTTCAACATGAAGAACTGAAGGAAGAGAATCTCAAGGGCAGAGGACAGGGACAGGAACCAAGGGCTCCAGGCCCTGTGGGGGCCTGGCCCCTAACAAAGGTGGACAAAGGATTGTCCAGGATCAGTGAGGCTGGAGTTGGTTTTCTGCCAAAGGCAATAATTATGGCCAAGCCAGTCTGACAACTTCAGAATTTACCGTGCAGCTGCAAAGTCCATGTTGTGGATACTGTTAGGTTTGTTTGGGTAAGTGCTGGGGAATTTTGGGAAAAGGAAGTACAAGAAAAATTCAGCTTCAGGTCAAGGAAAAAACAAAAACAGCTTAGTTTGAGCAAGTTCCAAAGTACTTTAATCCTTTCAGTTTTGTAATCGGGTGATGATGCAAAGGGTTGTGCCCTAGTGGGCAACTTGGAGAAAAAGGACAGGCAGCCTAGGGATGAAAAGGTCAGACTGAGCTACACATGACCCCTGGTGGTTTTCTGTGCCTGGTAGTAGATACCTGAAACTTTTCTCTCAAGGGAAAGTTAAAGACTTCTAAAAGGTCAGCTAAGCACCTATTTCAGGAGATTATCAGGAAAACATAAAAATCTCCCTCCCACTGAAAGGAAAAAAATCATCAAAAAACTGCGGTAAGAATTCAGTGTATTTACCAGAATACACTGAAGTATCACACTGAGCAAGCTATTGCCAAAACAGAAAAAGAGAACAAAGAAGCACAAAATGAAACCCTGCAAACAAAAAGAAACCAAAAACAACCAACCAACTCCACCTGAGCATGAAAACAAGCAAAAAGCAGCAGAGCAGCAGCACAGGGAGGACTAAAATGAGATTAAAATCCTCTGCACACAGCTGAAAATAAATACAGCTTTTGCATCACTTTCGTTATTGGTAATAAACACAGGAAGTGTCATTGCAGAAGAAGTCATTGAGTAACTACAGCATCTACTTGCAAGAGAGGAAAGAGCCATGAGCCTCATCAGCACAGCACAGAGACAGGCCAGACACAGTCTTGTGACACCAGAGTCAGGGGAAGCAGAGGCTGGATGACACCAAGCAGGACCTTGCTGGGAAGGCTGGGCAGTCCA
>VZTN01022911.1:2562-29779 GCA_013400515.1 Erpornis zantholeuca
TGTGTGGCTCACATGGAGAAGTGCAAGTTGAATTAGGCTTGTTAAAAGATATGCAAGACAGAGAAGAAGGGGAGGCCGAGGGGAGCACTAGCAAAGCAGGGGGAAGCACAGTCTGAAAAGACAGCCATGCAGCAGGCACTGTGAACCAGGATCCTGTACACCAAAAGGACATGTCAGGGAAATGGTTCTTATGGCTGGCTGATGTCATAGCCCCACCACTTTGACCCCATCATGCAGTTTCCTGATGAGCTGCATGATGGCACCAGGGAGACTTTAGATTTCCTATGCTGTGGTCCACATCATCTAAGTTGACCTATCCCAGCTGGACACAGCTCCCATGTATCAGCAGAGGAAGGGTGACATGGTGAGAACCTGGGAACCTGCCACTGACCCCTCAAAATGAGAACTATGGTGCAGGTTGCCTTAGGCAAATTGCAGCCTCAACCTCACTGTGCACCTAGATTGGAGTGGGAGGAAATAGCCAGGGTTTCTATAAAAGGCTCCTGCAAACATCATTCCATGTAATCAAGGAAGGTACAGGGCTACAAACTGGGGATAAGAAGTTATTAAGACAGACAAACATGTTCTGATGAAATGCTGATATCTGATCAACACCAGGCACATTTTAGAAGTTTGAATGAGGTGTGAAGGATGTAGATGGTAACTGTAAGCACACACAGAAGCTCTGCAGACTTCTGCCTAACAGCTAACTCCCAGGTGAAGGAAGTGGTGTGGTTGAATGGCCAGCATGAAAGCAAAGGTTACAAGAAACATGGACCCTCCATACTCTATTTCTGGCTCTGCCATCTCTTTATATACATAATCCTGCCGCATTCTTGAGACCTGCTAAAAAACACCCCTCTTTTATTATGTTTGTTGTAAGGTGCAACGATGCAATGATGTTTGTGTATGGACAATGATGTGCTCTCGTGGCATTTGTGACCCTTGCAGCATGTCACAGCAGGATACATGTATGGCCCCTGTCCCTCTGCCCCGAGGTGTACGGTTGCTTTGTTGAACTTATATTTCAAGGGTGACCTTCAACACAAGATGCAGATGTAACCCACTCTTTCCCAACTTTCATCCCAGTAGTGGTGCCTGCAAACCCCACACCTGCAGGGGGAAGAGTGTACCAAGCCACTTGCTTCAAGGGAAGATATGCTTGTAAGACTAGCTAGTGAAATCATCCAAGATAAGCAGCTAAGGTCAGATGCTTCTGCATGATTTATGTTAGCCACAGAACAATGCTTCATATTCCCTGGACAGGTCTTTTGAGATATATTTCTCTTTTGTTCAGCAAAGGACAGCAAAGNTACAAAAATAGTAGTAATAAAAATATAGAAGGCATACGGTGGGCTTGTGTCTGGGGATGAAGCTGAGGCTAAGCAATATATATATATTTAATTTTTCCTCCAGAGTGAAATGTGTTTATTCTTTGAGGCTGCAAGAAAACTAGTGGTTTCTTTTTCCAAGCAGCAGCTCACACAATTGTGTTGTAATGTAATATGTATTATCCAGTATCTGATAAAAGTAATAACCTAGGCATCATAAGGATCAAAAGGTAGTTAAATATTAATTCTTCATGCATTTGAAATCATCATGAAGGGAGAAAAGGGGACACCAATTATGCTATGGCACCAAAATTATAAAGTTAATAAGTTTTCTCATCCCCCACCAGGAGGATTAACACAAGATATTGTTCAGATATAGCAAAAGAGGGAGGTATTGAGGTGGAATTTGAACAAAAGTAGCATGGCATTTCCTTGCAATAGATCTCTGTTGATACATTACAGTTATGTGAGATTAAGAAAGACAGCAGAGATGGTGGGAACCAAGAGTTTGTTTTGCCTGACACACTGGAAAAGTTGTTCAATACTGGTCCATCTCAGCAAGGCTATTATTCTTCGAATGCTAGAAAGGTCAGCTGGGGTTATCTGCTGCATAAGTACTGGCTGCCCAAATTCATGGGAGGGAGCTTAGCTCTTGCACCATTCCTTCTAAAACAATGATACTTGGGTCATTGTTTATGAATCTGCCTGCTATGAGTCAATCCTCTTCTCTGTTCCCCTTTTACATGGCCTGTAAACAACTTTCCAGATGGGCTGACATCTCACTGTTGATGGAGAGCTCTGGGTGAATATCCTTTTGTGTTACCCCAGCAGAAGAGGTGTGTGGTACAACTGCTCTGCTTGCCCAGTGGTGTATGGGAACTTAAAGAGGGACCTAGCTGATAAAACTGACTGAAATCCAAATGGAAGCGAGCATATTCTTCTTTGCTCTCTCTCTTCCTGTAATCGAATATTTCCAGAGGAGTGCAAGTGAGAAAGATATATAAAGAATAATAAATAGTGTTTGCAAGAAATTTAAATCCACTTACCTAGTCACTAGGCTGAAACAAGGGATCATTTCTAGATATGATTCTGCTGTGAATTAATACAGTAATTTCAATTCTAAAAGCTTGATTTCCTCACTAATTACATGTTTGTAGAATACTAAACTGCCTTTCTTGGCATTTTGTATTGTGGAGGCTACATTTTTAATTCTAAATGTACCCTGATTGTGATGTCTTTGGGGAAAATGGTGTTTGTGCAGGGTATAGTGAGATATGATATCTGGCATCCTGTAATGGCTTTTAAATCAAGCTCTCTCTCTGATAAAATGATGTTGATCTGAACTTTTCAAGTTTCAGGAGTAAATAAATTTTAAATTACTGTAGTTTACATGGGTAGTGTCATCAGGATTCAGTCCTCATTGCACTTAACTGCACACTGCAACAGAGATTAATAACATGGATTGCTCCTTAATGCAAATAATTAATTCAGTATGCCCTATTGTAAGAGTGGCTTTGGCATTTGAGTTTTTGATGTATAAGAAGCCAGAGGCAGATGGCACTGACCATTAAAAACTGTGTATTATTGATTGATGTAGACTAAACAAAAAATGGTATTTAATTACTAGAAAATTAAGTCCTGGCTGGTTTATTCTGATCCTCAAGGACCATTAAAGGGCATAGTTGAAACCTGAGCTTTTCTGCAGGTTGACTAACTTATCTACCAGTACACCCTATTATTCCTGTTCTCAAGTGAGAACCAAGTAATGCTAAGGAAGGCAATCACTGAAATGCAAACATAAATATTTCTTTATAATTAGAACTCTGTCTTTGTGGCAGTATTTTTTCCCTAGGCAAATAATTGCCTTAATCATACTTCTCAAGGACCTTAGATGACTCTTAAAAAAACTCACAAACTAACATTACTGTGATGAAATTTAGTCTTTCCTTGTCAGGTCAAATATGTATTTTCTGGTAGATAAGAATCAATGGCCTGAGCTCATGATCCCAGCTGACATCCCTGTTGACAGAAACAGGAGAGTTATTCAGATAAAGATGGATCCTAAATTGTGAGAATTTACGTACTTTAAGTTGTTTTGATACAAGTACAAACATGATGAATTTTCCTCTTTAGGCATTTCTATTTCTTGCATGATGCCTTGCAGTTTCCAGTGCTGATATTCCAGTTTTTCACTTCAAGACGTGTTGAAGGAACGGAAGTAAATAAAACAGAAGTGTCCAGAAATATTTGTTATAGTTTAGCAATAAATTCACACAGGCTTCACAAACAGGCTATTTCTTATTTGAAGCTGTAAGCTTTTCGATGGGGAATAAACATCTTCTAAAACATATTCATCAACCAAGCTGCTATGCAGTGAAAAAACTGTTTTGGCAAAACTGATTTTGATGTTTGGGTGAACGCTTCTTAATCAATACTGAGATACAAAGAGATATTGTTGAGCTGTGTGAGCTTGTAGAGAATTATTATCTGTTTAGTGTGCAGAAAAAGTCCATGCTATCAATAATACCAGTGTGTGAGATAATTCCCTCTGCTCCATTACTTGTGATCTCTACTACAGCATCTGAGAAGTCATCATTTAGGTGTTTGGAAGTGTTTTAAATTTCATTAAGTGTTCATAATTAGGCATCTCCTGATCTTTGAATTGGCACTCTTCAGTTCTGTATCACTGAAGTAACAAGAGAGAACAGCAATCTGTTAAGTTATGCTTTAAAGAGAGGAAAATTTAGCTTAAACCACTGCTACTCATCAGCTGAAATTAAAGCCATGATTATTACCCAATTTTTGTGCCAATTTGTGCAATATAAAAGCATAAGATGCCTGTGAGAAACTTCCTTAACTGGGTTTCACAGCATGCAGAACCTTTACTACACTGACATATGCACAGCTCTTACTTCATTGCTCAGGGAGCTCAGAATAGACCTTCTGGAAGAACCTGAGCTGATGCCAGAAATCCAGATATGCATGACTCCCCTTCAGAAACAGCATGGAATTACTACACACTGCAAGCAGGATCGCATTTTTCACAGCATGGGGATTGGCCTCCGAAATGCCACCATCTCCTAAAATGAGCTAGATACAGCACAAAGGAAATTTCTGCTCTTGCCAGGATTGCTGTCCACCACCTCCTCTTACTGCAAGAGGCATAACTTCCTCTTGGAGCAGCTGCTTTCCTCCATGTCAGCAGAATAGTGACAGGTCATCGGTTGAAATTATTGCAAATCTGGCATTTGTTTTTCCCACTTTTTAGCCCAAAATGGTTTGAACACTTTTCACTGGGTTTCCAGGGCTTTATGTCAAACAGTAAGATGTGATGGGATCCTTGGGATAAAGTCCCTGCAGCACTTTCCTTTAATTAAAAAGTTCAAATTTTCACTAAGTGTCAGTTTTAATAAGCAGTGTGATTGCCTTCCTTCTATTCCCCCTTCAGTTATTTCTGCATATCCCAAATTATTTCTGTGGATTTGTTTTGGATTTGCAAGAGATTAGTGATCATCCAAGATTGAAAAAGCTGAAAAAGTCTTTCTTTTTTGTGGACTCAGGGAAACCACCTTGCTTGTCCTGAAGTGCAGAACATGCACTGAAAGTTCTGTCATTTTAAAGTACCTGTCATGATGTTCAGTCACCATAATCTTTGGCCATTCCTGAAAAATCTTGGCCTATATTAGAAGCATCTCACCTCCAAATTGCTCAGACACTCAAATGTTAAAAAGAGAAAGATGGTAGTCTTGAGAGAGAAGGATAGTTTGCTTCTATGAAATGCCTCTAAGTAACAAATCATGGGCTTAAGCTCTTTTGTGTCTGTTTCTGAAAGTGTATTAAACCCAAAAAAGCCTTAGAGCCAAAGAGTTCTTAATCAACAGGAGATATGTATGATTAGCTGTGGCTGAAAATTTCTGAGTGGTTTTTTATCTGTGAATGCTATCGAAGCATCACTTAGCTGAGATGTTCCACTACTCAGAGCCACAGGGCACCACAGATATGCTTTGGTTTGAAGAAACCAGAAAATTTCATGCCAATGCCAGCATAAAAACTTCAATTTTTCTGCAATATATGTAAACAGTAAAGTCAAAAGTAGCCATTTCAATACCACTTTTACAAATAAATATTTTCTTTCATGAGCAGAGAATGTAATTTTTTGTCCCAGTTTGGGGACATAACAAAGCATCTGAACCTCAGCATCTCTCACTTGACATCTTCCTGCCCACCAGATGCCATTCTGGAGCTGCTCCTAATTATGATTAAGCTAAAGCTTACACTGCATATACCACAGATTAAGTGCCAAAGAGACTGATTATCTGTGTCTGGCAGACAGCAACAGGGCTAGGGGAGATGCTACACTTAGACATTTCAAAGTGTGCTCACAGTGGGATGCTGCTGCTGGCTCGGGGTCCCAGTGCAGACCCAGGCTTGTCTGCATGGATCCCAGCACAGATCCTCTACATGTCCCAGTCAGGTGTGGCGCAGAGAAGTCCTGAAGGGCAGGGACAGCACTGGGACACTGCTGAGCCCTGAGCTCAGGAGGGTGATCACGCTCCTTCAGAACGAGTTTGGACATCTCTGCCGAAGCAGATGTTAGTCCCATCAAAATTAATTTATCCATTTGCATGTTCTTTGCTATTAATAATAAACTACTTGGACATCTTCATTACCACATACTTCCCAGAGTGGGAGGCAAAAAAAGAATTATGCAGGCATACAGGTGCTGAAAACTAAGCTTCTCTGGGCTTTTGTGAAGAACCGAGCACCCTTCAGTTTTCCCCCCAGGCCACTCCAAACTGGCAGCTTCTGGACACATATTTTTGTGTGAGCTTTCAGCACATTAACATAGGTACACTAAAAAGACAACTAGACTCATTACCCATGAAGACAAATCTTTCTCCTTTCCTTCCTCTAAAAAAGCCCTAGACATAGGGGAAACCTGATTTCATAAACAAATTCTGATAAAGCTGATAAATCGTCCTCATTTTTATAGGAATTAAGGGCAATTTTTCCCCTAAGGAAAGCGTATCTTAACACAGCCCCCCATGGATATTTTGCCATAGTTCATAATCTCTCTTTGTATTTAAATACCAAATGCTATCTTTAAATAAACTATCTTCAGCCAGGCCAATAAAGAGAAATTCCTGTCTCTGACCCTCTAGAAGTTTCCTTGTGGTCTCTCTTCCTTCAGTTAGTGAGGTTCTGCTCAGGTTTGGTCCAGGACTGCTTGCTTGCATGGTAATACCAGATAGGGACCCTCTTACCTCAAAGCACTCATAAGAAAATGAAAGAGGAACTTCCCTTATTTCAATGTTGTGGCATAGCTTAGTGATGTGCTTATTTTCTGTTTCTGGTTGTATCCAGATGACAGCAGAAGGAATGTCTTTTGCTTTTTCCCTGGATATTGGCAGCTGCTGTCACAACCAAACCACCTAGCTACTGTGAAAAATTGTATCTGATAAATACTAAGTTTTTGATGGAAATAAGTTGCTTACAGTAAAACAGAATTGTTGTGCATAAGTAGAGTGATTCTCTTTGGTGATTAAAAATATTCAATTTGCAAGCACCTTTCTTCCAACCACTATTTTGACAAAACTCACCCTCATCAGAAGAAAGTGAAAAAAGTCACTGAACTAACAAATACAGAAAACTTTTCCTCCAAGGGAATGGGAATGGGAAGAAGGACAGACCTTTTTCTTTTAAAATATGTAGTAGTGTAGAAAATGTAGTGCATTTTCAGTTATGTTTAGATTGATTTTTGCCTTGGTAGTTGTGGCTTCCTGTAAAATTGCTGACAGACAAAGACACTATTCAGTGTCAAGATTGTGCATATTTCATTTACTTGTCTTTTTGCTTTTGTTGTCATTTTTGTTGTTCCTTTCACCAAAAATTAAATACAAACACTGACAAATCTGTCTCTTTTCTTTCCTCCACGTTTTTTCTTTCTCATTTTCCTGTAGAAATTGAAGGTGGCATTTAACTGCACTGTTACAGAAAAAAAGTATCTACCTTCTTCCAGAAGACCTTGAATTCTTCCATACTTGCTAAACAGTGCTGTGAACTATTTGAACAGAACAGTTAACACTCGACACACTAATATTAACCTAAGCAAGGACCAGTAAAATTCCTCCTGAGGCAAAGGAAGGTGGTGTTTTTTGACTGTAACTCCACCAAAAATCTAGTAATATAATTGAGAAATCAAAGTAGAAATGAAACTTTTTGTCTTTGGGAAAATATTTGTCTCTTACAGTTTTATGTCAAGTAGGTCTGGAAGAACGACAACGAAGTGTAATGAACATTTGAGAGACATTTTAGTGGAAGTTTTCTCAGCTGAGACCATACATGACTTTACCTTTTTTAAAGACATCACTTTGACTGAAACTCGGTTCATTACTGAAAATCAAATTGCAAGCTAAATAGCAAGATAACTTAAGCCATAGGAAAAAAACCAAAACTGTAATAAAGGAATAAAATTCCTTTTGGCCAAAAATAGTTGAATAGATCAATAGATATTTTATATTTAAGCCATTAAAGATACAAAAATTATTTTATCCTTCCTACTTGTCTCTTTTTAGGAAAAGGTTATCTCCTCAAGATTTAGACAATTGAAATTCCCTCCTTGCTGTGCTTGTCCCTTGACATATTATATAAATCTTACTCATCAAGCCACTTATCCAGAGATTTCCAGAATTGCTTCTCATAAAAACAGTATCTTTAAGTTACTTTTGAAGTGATTTTTGGGATGAAGCCATGTGTAGCAGCATTACTTGTCACCTCTCCAAATTACCAGGGACATTTGAGACTTTCTGTCAAAACAGTGGGAAATGAAGCCTTTGCAGGTGTCCGTACAGACATCCCTGACACCTTGTTCCACAGCACCTGCATGGTCCCAGGGAAGATAACCACACATCTGAGCACAACTGCTGATGCCAGGACTCACACAGATTACGCCTGAATATTCATGTTTCTGAAAGCATGTAAAGAAATCCAATATTGTTGCCAGACTTGCTATTCTCTCATTAAAAAAGCTTTCAGAAAAGAAAAAGATAGCTGGAAATGGGCCACTTACAATTGCAGAGTTAACCACGTATTAGCATTAATCCTAACTGTTCAAAGTCATATGGAAGCACGTATTTATACCAGCCTAAATATGATCAGCGTTGCATCAATTTTAGTAAAAACTATCTGAAACTTTTCTATTTTTAATTTCTAGATATGTGTCCCACAAATCTGTCTAGACTCATCATTGCTTGGATGTTCTCCCTGGAAATTAAGTGTCTTGTCCTGGGGATAGCAGCTGCTATAAAAGTGATAGATGAAGGGTTATCATATCTAATGGTGACTCTCAAAACTTGTTTTGGTCTCCTCAGTTGTTTGAAAAACAAAGTTGCAATTTGGAAACCAGTTTGAGTCTCTGAAATATAAATAATTGGGGTTTTGTGTGGAAGGCAGCGAATAGTCTACACACTGAAATTAGTCTGGCTGCAATGTTGTAAATGCTGCTACAGTGACATCAGAAATACACATGGCTGGCTTATGATGCTTGATGCCATATATCTAAAATAAGCCAGGAAAAACAAGAATGTAAATTCATTCTGTTTCCAGACATAAGCATTTTTTTCTTAGGCATGCTAATAGTGAAGACCACCCAGGCACTTAGGAAGTCAGATTAAAAGTCAATTTGCAACTGAACAGCAAAGCCTCTGCAGCTTCCGTCATGTCAGCAGCTCTTCATTATGGACTCACTTCAACATTCGTCCATGAGACAGAGAGGATGAAGCCTGCAGAAAAATGACACACTGCATAAGGCATGATGCCATACTCTGGATTAAATACAGCGTATCTTCAAAGCAGCAACTTCATCACTTCTGGACCAAGTCTTTTCAGTCTCTATAGCTCTGAAAATTCTCGGCATCTTCTTCTTCCAGTCAAGAGGCTGGCAACTGTTTAACCATCTGGGTTACAGAGTGAGACTGTTTCACCCATTTGCATTATTAAGATATTATAATACACCATGTTTAACTCTTCAGATAGAAATGAATCCACATATGATGCCCACACAACTCCAAAAAATGGCTCTCAGCAAATACCAGATCTTGCTCTGTATGCATCACTAAGGATTTTACCAACCACCAGCTTTGGCAGGCCACACATCAGGACATCAGGCACCATCTTTACTACAAAGAGTCAGTATTTAGAAATACAGAATAGCTTGTTTTAGAAGGGACTGCCCAGGTATAGAGAGGGTGGACACCCACCACTTGAGGCTACAAGCTGGGTATTGAACAAGAGAAGGGAAAAGGTAGGTAAGAGGCAGATCCTGCAAGGTGGGATAGTGCTTTTTATCTTGACAATGCCCTTGCATAAGGGGTTCAGGTGTGAAAACTCCCCTGTGGAAGAGTAAGTACTGGGACATTCTCACGTAAGCCTGAAGATATCCATCCCTTCTGATGGGCCAGAATTGATTCAACCATGCTGATGTAAGAGGCAGCTATAACATCTTAGAAGATATCAAAGACTCCCCAAATGCCCCATGAGCCAGTATTATTACATCATGCAGTGTGAAACTCTCTGGTGTTCCCACCTAGCCTGGCTGTATATTAACCCAAGAGATTTCATGTTTTGTGGGCTTCCCCCACCCACAACAGGTCAAGACTGCAACCATCACTTCGACCAACAAACATCAAAATTGCAATAATCAAGTCTCATGGCTGGATCCAAGACTGGTGACTATATACCTTTCTACTCTTTTTCTTTCTTTCTTTTACCTTATGCATTTTCTTAAGTGTTATTTTTATGCTTTTGTATTGCTACATTTCTAGCTACAAAAATAGCTCCATTTTAAAATTTGCCAGGAACCTTATTCTACCTTAACTTTCTAAAGTTTGCATGTTAATGTTAGTTATTGAACCTCCTGAGAATTGTTTCTGCCAAGCACCACCCAGAGTAAATGAAACAACCTAAACCCACCCAAGGGATCAGAGCAGGTTGGAAACCCTTTGCAATCCCTATCTTCCTGTCCATCCACTCAAGAGGTGTAGGAAGAGAGGTTGCTAGTGAGGGCTGAAGAGAAAACCTGAAGAGTACCTCAGCCTTCTCCTTGTCTGTTTTACCAGTTTGCCAGCATTGTTCATCAGGATAGGTACACTTTCTTTGATCTGTCTCTTCTGGATGACATACCTGTATAAGCCCTTCTTGTTATTCCTTGAAGTCCCTGCTAAGTTTGATTCCAGCATTTCCTGGACCTTCCTCACCCCATCCCCATAGCCAGACTGTGTCCTACACTATTCCCAGCATACCTGTCCCTGCTTCCATCTTCTAGGCATTCTTGTCCTTTAGTTTGAGCAGCAAGTCCTAACTATATATACCAGTCTCTTTCCTTCCTTTCTTGATTTCTTATACCTGTGGAACAAGAGTTCTTGGTCTCTAAGGAAAATGTCATGAAAAATCTGCCAGGTTTGTTCTGCTCCTTTGTCCCTGAGGCAGTTTCCCAGTTCATCCTACTGACTAACTCCCTGAGCAGCTGGAATTTGCTTTCCTAAAATTCAGGGTCCTGCCTATACTCTTCTCCTGTCCCATACTCCTCAGCATTGCAGACTCCACCAGTGATGTTCACTGAAGCCCTGACTGCCTCCAGCCGTGATGCCACCCATGGGCTCACTAGCCCTGGTGACCATCAGCTCCAGTAACAGATGCCCTCTGTCAGGGCTGTCCTTTCCCTGGCTTAAGAAGTTGTCCTCCATGTGTTCCAGCAGTGCCCTGGATTGCCCACAGCTCACCATGCTGCTTTTCCTGCAGATGTCAGAGGTTGAAGTGCCCCAGCAGGATGAGTTCTGGTGAGTTCAGTGGCTCCTGTGGCTGGAGCAAGAAGGTCTTGTTGTCAACAAGCTCCCCTTGATCAGGGGGCCTCTAACAGACACCATCCACAAGGTTCCCTTTGTTACCTCAGTCTCCGATCCTCACACATGAACTTTTGACTTGTCTGTGGCTGTTCTTCAGAGAGAGCCCTTCACAATCCATTCATTTCTTGATGTAGAAGGAAACCCCTCTGCCTCTCCCGCCTTGCCTGTCCCTTCTGAACCATTGTCACAGTTTAGGAATGGTATTCTCCAGTATTCCCACTAAAAAAGGCGATGTGCTGCTCCCCTCCCCCTCCAATGGGAGGCACAAAAGGCAAAGATCATGGGTTGAGAACAATTTACAGGGAAACCCCATGAACAATCTCCTGTTTCATTTTTCAATAGCTTGTTGTTGTTCAGGATCCCATCTGAAATCATTCTTCTTTAATGTCACATGATAGAGAGGGTTTACAATCTGACTGTGACCTGGAATATGCATTCTGCAAACCTCACAGCACTAGGAAAGCCTGTGTTTCCTTCTTCCTGGTTGGTGGGGACATAGCTACTATTTTATTGAACATGTCCATTGAAATATNGCTGCAGTGTAGATCACATTTTTCACATCTTGTCCTGCCCTGTCTGGCCCAGGGTCTACTTCATGAACAATCTCCTGTTTCATTTGTTCAATAGGTTTTTGTTGTTCAGGATCCCATCTGAAAACATTCTTAATGTCACATTTAATGTGACATTAGAGACATCAATGTGACATTTTAGAGAGGGTTTACAATCTGACTGTGACCTGGAATATGCATTCTGCAAACCTCACAGCACTAGGAAAGCCTGTGTTTCCTTCTTGCTGGTTGGTGGGGACATAGCTACTATTTTATTGAACATGTCCATTGAAATATGACCATGTCCATCCTGACATTTTACTCCAAAAAGCTGAACTTCCCAGGCCTTGACCTACTTGGGCTTATGGCAAAACCAGCCTTCAGGAGGACCTGGATAAACTTCTCCACTTTCTCAAAAACTTCCCCTGCTGTGTTCCCCCATACAACAATGTCATCAGTGCATTGCAGATGTTCTGGAACCTCGCCCTTTTCCAGTGCAGCCTGGAGCAGTCCATGGGAGATGGTGGGGCTGTGCTTCCACCCCTGGGACAGTCCGTTCCAGGTGTACTGCACGCACCTTCAGGTGAAAGCAGAGTGGCCAGCAGTCTGTTGCCAGAGGAATGGAGAAAAATGAATTTGCAATGTCAGTGGTGGAACCACTTTGCTGCCTTGGACTCCAGTTCATACTGAAGTTCCAGCATGTCCGGCATGGCAGTGCTCAGTGGTGGTGTGGCTTCATTCAGATCATGATAGTCCATCACTAGTCCCCACTCCATGCTGGACTTATGCACGGCCATATAGGACTGCTGGAGCATGAGGGAGTCTTTCTGATCACCCCCTGGCTCTTCACAAGTCGCGAATCATCTCACAGGTGGGGGTAGCGGGATCCTAGCTGGTGTGGTATTGCTGACACTGCACCATTTTGGTAGCAATTAGTAGCTGTTATTCTTCCACCCTCAGAAATCCCACAGCAGAAGGGTTCTCTGAGACACCAGGCAAGGTATTCTGTTGTCTAATTTCCTCTTTCTCCACAGCAGCTATATCCAAAGGCCAATGATGCCCTTTTGGTGTTTGGTTGCATCCCCCCCAAACTTTGGCTTTTAGGTGCCTGAGCTGTTTACTGAGGCCTGTCCCAGCTCTTGTGGGCAGGAGTGGAGCTGCTGGGGCATGCATGGGAGGACTCCATGGCCTGAGTATATCTAATATACTAGATATCCTCAAGTATATCCTCTAGTATATCCTCAAGTATATACAACTCTGTATATCCTCTTAATCTTAAGTATGCATATTGGTCCAGTGACTTTAGTAGGACCTCTCTACATAGTCCTAATCACACATGTATATGATGGCTCTGCCTGTGTGGTTTGTGTGGTAAGGTATGAATCTCATGTGATTTGAGGCTATCTTAGTTTTTAAAATATTTTAATAGGGAACTTTAAAAGAAGGGAGGGTCTATTTCCAAAGTGACATTTCTAGAGATCACACATTAACTGTTTTGCGTTTCAGTACTTCATTGCTGTTTAGAAGTAGCAATCATGAAGGATGCAATAAAAAGAATTATACTACTACTACTACTAGAAAATTGCCCCTCTTGCTCAAAATTAGGAGATCAGTTCTCTGCTTCAAGTGTTGAACCATCCAACATTAAATGAATCATGAGCTCATAGGACAATTTACTAATACAGACTGATGCTGAACGCCTGAGAAATTTACTTTTCAGTTTACATACTGCCTGCAAAGGGTTTTCTCTTGAAAGCGGTATAACAGTGCCTACCCTTCTACTCCAATTGGCTTTCTCTGTCCATCACCTAAGAAGTAGCTTTGTAATTCCTTAACTCAGGTAGATCTCAGGTGGAAATAAATAGATGAAGGAGGTTTCCCAATGTATTTCAGCTTGACTTCCAACAGGTTGTGGCCTTGGGACATTTTGCACCATTTTTAAGGAGTAAGGAGTGCTATAAAACCACAACTGAACCTGTGACACACTAGTGCTCAGCTTTCTAAAAGCCTTGATTAAGTTCTTTTTTCTCTTAGGAAATCCCTTCCTATCATTTTCTTCGAAACCGGTTGGTGCCCTAGGGATGGCTACAAAGGTGATAAAATGTAGGCACCCAGCACTTCTATATAACATTCTTCAAAATTCTAATTAGAGTTATCAAATATGCATTCACACGATCAGAGTAATGGGCAACACATACTTCAGCATATTCTGGGGTGCATTGCAGAGCAGGTTCTTATCAAGAAAACAAAGAGGAAAGGAAGAGATGAGGGTAAAATCAGTATCTGAATCTCACACCTGCCTCTTTGTGTGAAAGATGTTATTAATAAAACATAAAATAGTGATATCTATTAAAATTATTAATTATTTAATAAACCAGTCATATTTATTAAAAAATTTTTATACCACTTTGTTTTATAACATTTTGTTCTTTTTTTGGCCTGATTGTCTCTAGTATGGTTCCATTTTTGTGTATGTCCATAGAGTGCTCCTCTTTCCAATTTCTGTGATTAAATTTATATCTCCAGGTGAAATTCAGAGTCTCCTTTGTCTCAGCAGGTCTTTGAGAGGGTTCAGGAATCCAGTAGGTCCGAGGTCTTTGCAAGGTGTCTGAGAGTAAATGGAATGGACTTGTATCTCTTCTGAGGGGAAGGAATTTTGTGAATTGTGGGTTGACAGAGATGATTTGACCTATACATACACAATGAATATCAGGGAAGGTTTTAAAGGTCTGAAAAGTGGAAGAGTTGAAATAGTTGAACATCTCCTACAGAGTAAGGTACAAACTTGGTATCTTCAACATTAAGTTTGTAATGCTGAGGGCACGACTTAACTTGAGTGATCTAAAAACTGCATACCAGATTTACTGAAGTTGTTATCCCAATAGGGAGAGGAGGCATATTATCTGATTTTATAGATCTATTTAGATCTGGTGTTTGTAAATGGATCAGTTTTGAAAGAGTGAAACAGAAAAACTCACCCAGAAAAACGTTTTGACTGAAAGTTTATGGGTTCAATGATATTGAAAACACAGTCAGAGACAATTCCCTAAATATTAGCATTTGGAAGTGAAACCAGAGACTTATTTCCATGGGAAATCATATGGAGATGCAACAGAATTGCAGGAACTCATAGGTGTTGAAGCTGAACCTGTCAGCAATTACTTGAGTGAAACACACTTGCAATAAGAGATGACAGTGCTTTTTAAGCTGTATGGTTTATTACCCTTATCGAGGAAAGAATGTTAGAAACCTTACCCTGTGTTCCAGACAACATGAGAGGAATCACCTACAGCAGGTGCCTGAAGCCTTGGATATAGTTGCAATTCATAATTATTCAGAGCTGTAATTACTTTTTCAATACTTAATTGTGCAATAACATAAAACAGTTTGGTACTAGTAATGCAAAAATAAGTATTGTGCTGTCAATTGAAGGTGCTAGGGAAGCTTTGGAAGGAACCACATCTGAGTGCTATTTTGGCAGTTTATTAATCCAGACTCTCAGGATTCCAGGATGCAATATTATTTAGGCACAAAGTTGGCAGCTGGCAATGAACCTAGATGTTATTTTGTTGAGTTGGAGCTTATCCAAGGCTAAGCTCCAAGGCTTTTGTTGAATTGGGGTTTATCCATGTAAAATGTAGTTTTACATTGTATGCACTCTCTCATACCAGCACAGGATCCCAGCATGTTAGAAGCCTTGACTTACACGGTAGCAGTGGTGTGCTGAAATGGATTTGTAGGTGCACAAAAAAGGAGAGAACACACTGAAGAGCAAAACTCATCAGAAAGGCCTGTGATGGATGACCTGGCAGGACAGCTTTTGATCTATCCATGGAAAAGCAAAACCAGGAAATTACTGTAGTGTGCTGATGAAGAAATAGACTATTGTTTTATGAAAGCTGAAGGTCACATTAAAACTGAAAATCCTGGGAGTCAACTGTGTGTTACATGAAAATTAATATAATTTATCAAACTGCACTTATCCCTTGGTGCCCTTGTTTTCTTGGTTGTTTTTTTTTTCCCCCACCTCTCTCTTTTTAAACCCATAAAAACAGAAAGTGACAGGTGACACAAATTCCTCCCTGAGCTAAATAGAGTCTTGATCTACTCACATATGCTTGCCAACCAGGCTTGTCGTTATTGCTAAATTTAGTGTTGGAAATAAAAGAGTTTTAGGTACAGGTGAAAGTGTGGCACGAATGGGCAAAAATCAGAAAAAATTGTATATAGATAGTATTCATTTTTTATATACCGGTCTATGCACTTAATATCTTGCTGTGACAGATTGCAGCACACAAGTAACAGTTACATATTTTTTTCTTTGTTTTCTCTGTTGTTTGCATAGGAGATACAATTTTCCTTAATGTTTGGGGTTCATCAGAAGAGTAATAGTGGATAGTTATTTCTAGAGCTCACTCCCCTCAAGTTCACAACCACTTACACTGTGCTGGCAAAGATAAATGTAATGGGAGATTTCTAATGAGCAGAGTACTGGACTGAGATGTTAATTGTTGGCTTTAATGTAAGCCCCAGCAAAGAAGCAGGAACTATTTCCTCCTCTTATCCTCTTAATTACCTCTCCTTTGTACAGCTAAAATGAAGCTTTGAGTTCATTGTACAGCTAAAATGAAGCTTTGAGTTCATTGCCAGAATATTCCAGTTACCTGGTCAACAATATTTCATTCTGGAGTCTAAACAACAGCTGCTCACTGCAGTGTGAAATGATGTGATGAGAACAGCTACATGAATTGAGTCCCTATTTCTTTCCTGATTCCTTCCTTCCCCTTCCTTTCTTTGCTTTCTACTGCACGTAGAAATACTTGAGGGTCAAAACCCCCTTCAATAAATGAGAATCACCATCTACTGCTACTGTCAGCCACTTAGAAAAGCCCAGGGTTCAGCCTGTACCTCTGTGAGAACTGTTCCTCTAACCCACTTAAGCACTGAGAAGGCAACAAGATTGGGATCTTTCTGGTGTACTGGCTGAAAATCTAGAGAGAACAATGAAGAAATACAGGAAGAAAATTAAGATGTTTCCATATCTCAGGATCTCTGCTCAGTAAGCATATAACAAATTTGGGACATAATTTTCCCTCTGACAGGAAGTTGGAGGCCTTGGTTCCCAGAAATCTCTTTTCATTGCAAATGCAAAATGGAAACAAATTTTCACCTTTGTATATGCAACAAATTTTTCCACCTATTTTGAAATTCAAACCTGTGGTAAATCTTGTTCATATCCCTCATGCTGTTAAATGGAAATCCTTTTCTTAACGCAATTTGTTGCACCTTTCTTAGTTTATCCTGGGTGTCACAGGCAAGGACTACATTATCTCTGGATAAGTATTCAGTCCAATATGCCCTTGATGGCCCTGTGCTCTTTAGCTAGCAAGGTTTCTCAAACTAGGCCTTTATTTAAGCAGAAGTTTCCTAAAAACTTACCTAAAGACCAGTTTTTTCACCTCCCTCTTTCTCTAACAGGGAGACAATCTATCATCTATTGCTTTTAAGACAATGTTCTATGACCAGCTCTTGAAGCCTCCTTACTTGCCAGAACCTGGTGTAAGCTACCATCACATCTTGTCAGCAACCATTTGGCAAGGAATACTGAAATTCTTGGGTCCAAAAAGTATGAGTGGTCCTTGTTCAGCAGTCTGGATGAATCCAACTTTACCTGAAGTCTGCTGTTTCAGTCAGTGCTTAATTCTCTGATAATGTTGTGAAGCTTGCTGTTGATGTCCAAACCTCACCTTCAAACTATAAACTTGTATTTTATCTCGATAAATTGTGACAAATGATGATGATGGCAATTTTATATTAAACGACCTTAGGAATAATGGATGAGAAAAACGACTTTACTATGGTATTGATAACCTGAATACCAGCTTTTAAAGAAGTACCAGGCATAACATATCAGCACCATCTGCTGCCAGTGAGGACAAACTACATGGTGTCTTGCATATTGGTTTGGGAAGATTTTTACAGTGAGGTACAAAATTCCAGCCACATTTCTAGTGAAATAACTGAGCAATTGGCTGCATAGGCCATAATGAGGAGCCTAGAATGAGAAAGAAATTGTGAGAAAGAAACAGAGACACTTAACCCAGACAACTTCATTTCACTTTGAAGACACATCAGTGAGGAACTGGAAGCATTAGAGAAGTGATACACTTAGCTGTGTACAAGTTTTCTAGAACAATTCTCATCTGTTTGAAATTCAGTTACAATCTCAAAGTGACAGCAAAGCTCTTTTCCAGAACACCATTTGCAAAATACCTTGTGCTTCAAGTGAAGAAGAAAGTATTAAGGATATTGTTTGCGTTATGATACCTTCCTAACAATCCAACGCATCCTCCTCAACAAACACAATGAAGTTCAGTCTTCCCCATGGCATTCCTGATTATTTTTATTTACCACTGACTTCACCTAGGGAGCTACTCACCTTAAGGCTGCTACTGAATGTAATGTCCCGGCATATTTCCCACTTGCTAATCAGTGCTCAGTAGAAATATTATGGAAAAAGCTTCAGACCTTTTTTTAAATAAGTTCATGTGTGCATGTGTTCATGCATGAGTTGAAATTTCACAGGTAGGAATCACTGCTTGTAACACCGGTTGCAGCGGGTCATATTATTTACTCTGTAATGAATTGCTCAGCATTAATTAATCCTAATTCTAATTCACTTGAACAAAACCTTCTTGACTTTGAAAGACTTTCGACTTTTATTCCAGTTTACAGCCATATAATTCTCAACCGCAACCTCTTTCCTGCCACTATCAAACAAACTACACGGTTACAGGTTTTCTCATCTGAAAGAAACTTTTCAGTGTGAGAAAAAGGTTTGTTAGGAGCCTCAAACACTGGTCTGATAGGTAACAGTTCAATACACTTCACTTGAATGTTGCTGATTTATTGGGTGTTCAAGCGAGCTGGCTTTGCAGTGCCTGCCAGAGTCTGCTGTTAGGCAGGGTGACGATATTTGGCCGTGCTCGTTAAACGTTAGTCTTGTAGGAAAAAACTCACATTCAGTTAAACGAGCAACTGAAGCATTGCAAACAATCCTTTGTGAAGCTATGCTAACAGTGCCTTGTATGCTGTTTGTTTTACAGAAAGCATTAAGAAGGTGCTGAGTGACCCAGCCACTTTGTATGCTGGGTGTGCTTAGTTGTGTCCTTACCAACACAAAGGGAAGTAATAAGGTGGCACTTCGTTGAAATAGTTTTGCTTTGATTCCGCAAAACAATTCTATCACCTGATATTTAATTATTGCTTATTACACATGTATCAATAAAAAGATCATCCTCCGACATCTTGCTTACATGATGTTTTTCTGCAGATGTGAGTTGTTCAGCTGCAAAATAGAATTAAGTGGGAAATAAGAAATTACATGAGAAGATTTTTGCAGACGATTTGCTTTTATTAGTTCAAATAATTATTTTCTAACAGAAAATTTAGAAAAATCTCTCCTGCTTTCTGGAAACAGTAAGAAAGTGAAGAATACTTTCAGCGTATTTTAAAAAGTGGCACTCTGTTTCTTACTCTTAGAAAAGAACACATTTAATGCTGTTTCTCATATCCAAAATCTAGAAATAGGAAAGACGGGCTCTTTTGCATGCTCTGTGTCTGCCTGCATCTGCCTCTTGAAAACCTGGGTGGTGTCACCCCAAATTCTGAAACTATGAGAAGGACTGAAACAGAACGTTTCTGAACTTACTTTGAAAAAAAGACATAAATTATTTGTACCAGTAATTCTTCTCTTTTTACCTCTTCTGATTTAACTAAACCTTATGTTTTACCTTTCTTCTATTGAAGTTGTGCTCAGGTTTTCTCAGGTGAAGTGAATGCCTAGTATATGTACTGTCCCTCCAACATGTGAACTGTGTGAAACACACGCGTAAGCAACTCATCTGCTGGCATTAAGCCATCCTTCACACTTTCTCCTACAACTTATCCCTTTGCCTGTCACGTAAAAGCAAATGATAGCAGGCTAGTTTTGGAGTCTCGTAGTGTAAGATGGTGGCGAGGTGGTGAAACGGCTTTTGGATTTGGGGACCAGCGCTGGAGGAGAGTGTGCACAGGGCAGCGATGCTGTTTGCTCAGTCTCGGCTCTGAGATGATTTCAGACAGCCCGGCTTGAGTGCCTCAGCGGCACTGCTCCCCAGACCTCCCTCCCTGTGAGGTGATGCCCGGCTCCTCACAGCAGACGAAGTGTTAGTGGGAAAGAGCTGATGTGAGACGTGAGGGGTTTTGTGTGTAGCATGTGATGAAGAGAAGGGCAGAGAATGGCAGCAGAGCTGGTGAAGGGGATGGAGCACAAGTTCTGTGAGGAGAGGCTGTGCTGGAGGTGTTTATCCAGGAAGCAAGGAGGCTCGGGGAATCTTATCACTCTAAAATTACCTGAAAGGAGGCTGTAGGCAGGTGGGGGTCGGCCTCTTCTCCCAGTGACAGGACAGAGGAAATAGCCTCAAGCCATTAGGTTTAAGTTGGACATTAGAAGGAATTTCTTCACAGATAGGATGATTAGCCATTGGAATGGGCTGCCCAGGGAGGTGGTGGGGTCGCTGTCACTGAAGGTGTTTAAGAAGAGACTGGATGCTATGGCACTTAGTGCTCTGGTCTAATTGACATGGTAGTGTTCGGTAATAGATTGAACTGGATGACCTCAGAGGTCTTTTCCAACCTAATTGATTCTGTGATTCTGTGGTTCTGTGAATCTGCCCTAGCCCCATTCCCAAGGTAGAGGGTAGGGGCTGAGGTAATGGCAACCCCACACCGTGGCATGGCCGGAAGGCAGCCCCAGGGGCCACGGCTGGGGCGGTGACACAGCGGTCTCGGCGCGACGGCAGCGGCTGCCCGGGGTGTCGGTCTGGCGGGCCGCCCGTGCCCGAGGCCGAGCCAGGGCTCTNGGGCACGGTGCGGTGGGCGGCGGAGCAGCTGGCACCGCCTCCCGGCGGGGACCCGAGCGCTGGCCGGGATATAAGTTTCCCTCCGCACAGGTTGCCGTGAGAGTAGGTTCCCTGCCGTGCACCTGCCCGCACCATCCCTTTACCCTCTTGTGGGCCGACCCGCTCGGAGGGATCCTGCTCCAGGACACCTCTCCCGAGGTGGCGGCAGAGGCTTCAGCCAGCCCCGACAGAGATGAAGTGGAAATTAGAAAAACGCGCCCGGAGGACGAGCAGGAGGGATGAGGACTTGCTTTGGTAACAGTGCCCCGTGGGGGTGCAGGGGCTGCCGGTGTCTTGGGGAGGACCGCGGCCGGGGAGGTGTCCTCCTCGGCGGCTCTGCCCTGTTCCCGGGGCCGTGGCTCCCGGGGAAGCCTCGCCAGCAACAAGGCTGGATGGAGAGTGGTTTAGGGTGAATAAACTGAGCTGCGCGGTTGCTAAGTGTTGTGTCTGTTTTTTTCAAGGATGACGCGATGAGAACACTTGGAAAAGACCTGAGGTGGAGCAGAAAGCAAAGCCCACAGAGAGCGGCTAAGGTAAGGACAGGCACAGACATTTGCACTCCTTTGTACACACTGAACTGAGAGTTCCCCTGTACGCTTCTGGGGGAGGGAGGGAGAGAGGAGGGAGGGGAAACTATGGAAAATAAGCGATTTTGAAAAAAACCCCACAACACGTAATTTTTATCATTTTCTATGAATCCTTATCACATTTTATCAAGTGTACCATCTGCAATGTCAGAAAAAGAAAAGTTATGGTAAACTGACATCTGTTCAGGGGAGGAAACAAAAACACCTTTGGGCTTCTCTCCTGGTGCACTAGAGGGACTGCTTACTCTTCAAAAGCAAAAGTTACTTGACCTGGTTGAAGGAATTGTATAGATTTGCAGAGCTCTCTTTCCATTGGCACTACAAACTCACTTATCCACATTTTGAGGGTGGTAAATTATAAGGGAGACAACAAAGAACTCACAAGTACAGTAGGAGCCTAGGTAGTAAACTTATTAATCACAAAAATAATTGCTTAACACCAATCAATAGGTAAAATACAGGCATCTCGTGTCTTAAGGAGTTGACATAAACCACAAAACCAGGTAAGACTGCAACATGCAAAATGATGGAGTGGGCAGTGAAGGTGTGAGATTGACCATACTGAAAAACACTGAGGGAGGAGATAAGCAGTGTGCCATAAGATACAATGACAATATAGAAATGTAACTTCTAGCATGCTGGGAATGTTGTACTTTATGTATTTTATAAGTGACTCCTTAGGGAAAAGGGGTCATATGTATTTTATACATATGTATTTTAATATGTATTCATATTAAACATATGTATTTTATAAGTGACCCCTTAGGGAAAAGTCACTTTGCTGAAGTGAGCAACGACTGAGTCCTAGGAGACAAAACTTTAGGGCTTTTAGGGTGGTGAAGGGGAACTGATGGCTAAAACTGAAAAGAATGTAACAGCGTGGCAGTGCATGTTAGCTGGCTGTTGTCTCTGATGTGTCCACAGCTGCTAGCTGCACTCCATATTGTTTCATTCAAAAGCATCACAGAAAACTCAGAGGTGGCCTCCTCTTGCTGTGGAACAAGGAGAACTCAATTAGCCAGTACTTTCTGTGGCTGCTAACAGCAGCACCACTCAAGGAAGTAAATGTTTTATGTTTTGTTTTGTATTGAGTTAAGATTTATTTTGAGTGATTTAAGACCAATTCTGAAGGAACAAAGTGAAGGCTTCAAATACAGTATTAATTGGCTTTTGTACAAAGTGTCTAACTCAGTACCTCCTTTCCAGCATGACTTCAAAGGACTTTCAACAAAGTGGGAGTTGGAGGTGAAATTTTACCTCCATGCAGACTTCACGGGCTTCCATCCTCAAACCTTTATTCACCCTCCATTAGGTGGCTGTAAATAGAGGTATGCTGTGGCTTGTAACCTACAGGTAAGTTACACTGTGGAGTAGTCAATGATAATTCTAATTTCAAAATAAAATTGACTATACTTAGTTTGACTATGGGCTCATCTAAACTGAGGGCAGGCTTGCAATGGCGACCATAAGCAAATGTCCCGCCGAGAAAAGGACTGAAGTAAGTGTCCATTATACAAATTAACTTGTGGAGGTAACACCATACTGGTAGTCCTACAACTAACTCAAGAAACTGTTTGCAACAGTATCCAGTTCATTTTGGGCACTCTGAGAACTCCACACGAGGTTTACACTATTGCTCCTATTCTGGTCTTCTAAAGTCAGACGCTTATCTGTGACATTTATTTCTTGACACTATGTACTATTTGAACTTGTGTATATTTATATGTGAAACATGAACCTTAAAACAGGTGAATAATGGTGAATTTAGGTAGAAAATAACGAATGTTTCCAGGCATATTATTTCAGGAGGCATATCCCTCCTAAGGACTCTGTGTCTGGTAGGCAGTGTATTGCTAGTTGACTGCTGTACCTAATGCAGCAGTCACTGCTACACTGTCACTGGCTGCAGGGCTGCTCGCTGCTGTTTCGAGGCAATTCCTTCTGAAAGTGCTGGGATTCAGGTTCCAGGAATGCAGGTGGCGCAACTGTGTGTGATGGGGCGGCAGTGTATGTTGGCTGCTTGAAATTCTGACAACAGCTAACATGCAGCTGCTCTCTTTTCCCACATACCTTGGTCATCGAAATGGAGAGCCACTACTTTTGTAAGAGAAATCTTTATTCCTCTTTATTATTGCTTTTTTTTTTTTTTTTTGACTATCAGGCAAATACAAGTGGTGTCTTGTATTTCCATTATTCTAACAACTGTGAGAATTTTTAATTAATTTAGACTCTGGCATTCCTCTACTTTTAGATACCAAAGGAACAGGAAGTTTTTACATACCTGATCCAGGTAAATAATTCAAGTATTTCAAAAAAATTTAAGCTCCTGGAAGCTTTTATAAAACAGAAGCAGCACAGTTAAAGAATTCACTTTAATGAATTTTATGCATTTTAAAATTTGATTTTTTTTAATATTAATATTTGGCAAATGCAACTTGGTAGTTTTTTTGTTAGTTTTTTATTTGTTTGTTGTGTTTAATTGAGTAATGAAAGACCCCAAAGGCTTAAAGTCACTTTCATTCATTTCCTGAATACTGTATCTGAAAAATAATTACCTTTCCATTATATGTGTACTAAAAAGTCAGCCTTTGAGTTTTCATCTCTCATTGCTTCTTCAGATAACTTAAATTGTGAACATCAATGCATTAAAACAACTCCACATAGTCTCACCAGCCACACAGTGTGAACAGGACATAATGCTATACTTAGAAGAATAAAGACTGGAAGCACATTGATTTTTTTGATTCATGTTACATTGCAAGGTTCTGTCAAACATTCTGCCACAGCCAACAGAGTGTTAATTTTATGATCATCATGTACTTTAGGCATCTACAGAGTGCAGCAGAAAGTCTTTGTTGTTACTTGTTTTATCTAGGCGCTGCTGCATGTGCCTTGGACAGTGAAGAGAAAGCGCACCAGTGTTGGTGAAGGTTTCAGAGTCACAGTGATCCCACTGCTGTGTGTGGTGATCAGGCAGTGTATTGTTAGTTAGCTGTTCCTCACACACCAGCAACTGACTACACTGTCAGATTAGCACATCACAGTCGAGACAAGAATATAAACACTGTGGTTATAAATATCTCATAGGTCTCTAGCTGGTCCAATGCCTGCCTTGTTCCCCTGACTGAAGGGAGCTATTGTAGGTTATGCAGACTGAGTGAAAGTAGGGTATAAAATAAAGTATAACCAAGAGTATAAATGTAAGTGTAATTGTATTTCACATAGTTATACAGCTACACCAACTGGTTTATAAACAATCTACTGAATTATGTGAAAATTAAGTAACAGTTTCAGGTTTGAATCCTATTTAGTGGTGTTTCTCTTACACCACTAAATGTTTGAAGGAGCACTGATTGATGTGTTGGCTCAGCAAACAATTTTGTGACAGTACTTTTTACAGGAACATGTACTACCGGTGACCGAAATGGATTTAGAATATTTTCACTCCCAGGCATTTTTTTGGAAAGAGAAGCTCACAGTCAAATGGTATTTGTTTGAGAAAATAAGGATATGTCAGACCTAGGGAGTGAAGGAATCTTGGAATTCTTCATCGGAATGAAGGGTTAGCATGAAAGATGCAACAGATCATGCTCAAATGGAGGTGAAATAATTTTAACCCTCATGGACTGACCTTTGTTAACCATTATAGGAGGGTAGTTTAATCTTAAATTGGGGGGATTATTTAAGAATACAAGAAACAGGTTCCAATCTGTTTAAAATTTTGGACTTTATATTTTTATGTGCTGTATTTAAAATTAAGTGGATATTTATACAGACATGCATTCATACTACTTTCTTGCCTTTTGACTATAGATAAAAGTGTACCTGTATAATAGTATTCTATTTTATTTTATTCATTTCCCTTTCCAAGTTTGTGTAGATTTAGCCATTTTATTTTTACCTCGGAAAACTGGTAATAGTTTTAAGAAAGAAATTATTAGTTTATCAATGATCTGCCCTAAAAAGTATATTGGAAGAGCTGGCATGTCTCATGATGATATATAAGTAATACAAACACACTGAGTTTTTGTTAAGGAGGAATATTAATTTGTTGAGGAATGTTAATTAACAGAAAATTTCAAAAAACTTAAACTGTGTACAATCAGGACTGAATGGTACCTATATTGAAATGTCTTCGGAAGATGGTTGTGGTGCATTGTAACTAAGTAGTGAAATGAGAAAGTCCATGACTGTTTTCTCAGAAAAAATCTTTTTCTAGTGCTCTGGAGTGAACATGATTCAGGAAGGTGTGAGTTAAATAATTCCGTCCACTTGTTTGCTAATATAACATGCTATTTCTGAATACCAGGAAAGACACTTGATCTTAATGCTGGCATTGAGATATTCAAGATTACACTATGTCCTCTGAAAAACAATATGAGCTTTAGTCAGCGAGTCACAAATGAGGTGTACATATTTACTTCCCTCCTGATCCCTTTCAAACTAGAAAATCATACTGCACTGTTTGTCTGGAGTGTTTTAAGGATCCAGGTGAAGTTTCCCATATGCTGAATAACTCTTAGACAGCCAGAACTAAAATAGACATTTTTTTCAGGTCTTCCTCCAGCACCACCCAACATTTCTTTATACCTACACTTTTTTTATTCGGTGATGCAAAAACCAGGGAACTTCAGCAGTGCACATGAGAGGACATGCATATTTTAGACTTGTACATTTTCAAGTTATGGGCAAAACATTAGTTCCTGCCACTCAGTTCCATGACTGTAGACTGCTTCCTGTGAGGGGAGAGGATCCATGTCTCAGTTCCCTTGTTGCTCCATCAAAGCAGCAGAGATGTATGACAAAGTCACCTGACATGTCCCACTATGTGTTCTTAGGGCTGGAGCTGCAGGAGGAGACTGGAGTAAAATGCAGGACCTCAACATAAGAACAGGCACTGTCTTGACAGATTTGGTGTTGAGTCTTGAAGGATAATGGCTAACAGTGCAGACACTGGTGTAAAACACTAGCAGCAGGCTCATTTGGTCTAATGAGACCTTTACATAGTTCTTAACTGGACTCTGAAAGTATAAGTGGATAAATTGTCATGCATTAAGTTTGAGTTCCTTTCCAAAAAGATGTTTGTCATTATAGAGAGTGACTTGTTGAATCTTCCACATCAAAACTATTACTCAATCTTCATAAATATTTTTTTTTGTGAAATTCTCAATGAATTCAATAAGTGAATGAAAAAGACCCCTCCTTTTTTTTTTTCCCTTTTTAAATTTCTTTTGAATTTCTCAGCTTTTTAATATAGTTAAGTGGCTGTCTTTACTGGAAAAAATTTTGAAGTACTTTAGGTACTTTTAATCACTGTTAGTCTAACAAGAGAACAGCACTAATTCTATCCACTGTTAGTCTTACAAGAGAACAGCACTAATTCTGTCCATCCTTTTAATATAGAAAACTCCACTGAGACACAGGTTTCTCTCATTTCTATTTTGTCAGCTCTCCTTCAAGATATGGGCAGCTGGAGTGAGGTTTCTTATTCAAATTTACTATCTCCCTTCTTCAAAGAGATAAATCAAAGCACTTGGCAGTTTGTAACAGAACAGTGAAACAGAATGGGAAATGGGTTTGCAGTTATATACAGGACTGGGGAGGTTGCAAGGTGAGAAGGGTGGGGCTTGAGCCATGAACCTTTATCCCCTTCTTCGACATCTACATGAAGATTGCCATTTTATTCTAGACATGAGAGGTAGATGGGTGGCTGTCTCAGAAAAATGTCTGTTAGACTGCTGGGCTCTAGATTTTTGTTGCGCTTTGAATCCTTCTGTAATATATTTACACAGGTTCTGCCTTTGTCCAGGTCAGAAGAGAAGGAATCCAGAAGGAGAGGAGATCACATCTGAGGTACTGTACTTCACCATTAATGTAAGGAGAAGGCTGAAGTGTTTAAAGATGTTG